>OZ024912.1:18243957-18331619 GCA_964017125.1 Flabesymbios commensalis
GGATAAAATTATGCAATGTCATCGCACGTGGGGTGACATTGCATAATCTATATCCCAGATGGTTGCTATGACTAGCGAATATTTTTCTTTAGCTTATTTGTTAATTGGGGAACCTGCGCCATGTCGGTGTCATTTTTTGTGGCACCGCCCCAAATAACACTAGGGTACGTCCATATTCACCATCACCATTTTTAAAATCATAATAATTAAATGAGATAAATATGATACAATAATCATTCTAACATATTGTCACATAAGGTTACCCATAAAAGTAGCGCGTTATTATTTGTATGACAAGATGAACATTTCTATTTTAGAATCAAATAGGATTCTGTACCTCAAGATTTCTGAACAATATACAGTTTGTACTATATTGGCATCATTGCAATGCCAATGTCAATGCCAATCATCACATTCACATGTCTTTTCCAGTTTGTTCTGTGCCTGCTAGTCTCCAATCAGTTTATTGTCTTATATATTACTGAGTGCATTATTTGACAGTCAACACAAACCTGCATCAACCTGATGCCAAGATCTAAACTATGAAGCACAAATGTCTCATTGGTCTCACACTTATAAGTTTATTTATAAGCACCAAGTAAAATGATATCCGAACTTCTACTACAGAGAATGTCTCATGTGTCACTCATCAGGACAGCAGTTTTAACCTGGTTAAATGACCAGATAGAATTCTGCACATTTAACCAAGTTTTCCCCCGGTCTATCCGTTTCGTGAATTTATTTCTGAGAGCAAGATCAACGATCAGATTGAATTCTGCACGAATTTCTCACTCTCAGCTCATGCCACTGGCATTGCATTCCAAAAATAAAAATTGAAAAAAACACACACAATTACATTCTCTTTTTTGCTCTTTTGGCCATTATCCAGCTTTCATCTTGGTCGACGTCATGATTAGCCAGTTGTGCCATAACCTCTGGTGTGAGGAAGGAAACTGAATACAACGGGAATGACAGTCTCACTTGTGGAGTAGTGCCGGTATGTTTAGAGTCAACTATAGAAGTTAGCAACAGGCTTCAAGATTTACCTAAAATAAACAGGTCCGATGATCAGATAGAATTCTGCACATCGGATCACGCCTCTTAATTTATAATTTTTTGACTTAGATTGTGAGAGCAACGATCAGATTGAATTCTGCACGAATAGCCCACTATCCAAATCAGGAGAACCTAAAATAAAATTATTTTTTCTTGACTAGCCTGCTGCTCACTTCACACTTGAGGGAACTATGCATCAGATAGAATTCTGCAGCATCTGTCAGTCTTTCTTGCCAATACCAGGAATCAGTGCCATTGGAGTATGATAATTACGGGCCCCCCCATCCATCACTAAATTATAAGTAAATGAAGTAATACGAATATACTTTTTGACTGCATCAGACCTCCACCTTCCCATACGTTGGATTTGATCTTCAGTGAACCCCAATATAGAAGCGGTAGTAGCTGCTCCTATTCTGAAGCTATGTCCCTTAATTCTGCTATTGTCAAAACCTGCTTTTTTAATCACTTGTCTTAAGGTTTGGGAAAATTGTGCTCTTGTGATTGCTCTTGTGTTTTGTAAACAACGGCCCCCCGTATGTTCCCCGTATTCTGAGATAATTCTTTATTGCTAAGACAGGGCAGGCTCCAATGGCTGTGCTAAAATTGTCAAAGTGAAAGGAACGCAAGGTATTTGTGATTTCCAATTTCTAATACATAGCTTCATGGCTTTATAATTCCCCTTACTGTCACCTAGCATGGTGATGTCCCCAATTTGCACTAATTTTGAAGCATCAGCCGAGACCGGAGATATTGTGATCTCCCCAATCCTTAAGAAAGCATAAAAAGCAAGCAGAAACATAGCCCTGTACATTATGTTATCATATGATTTAATAATGACCTGTGACAAGTGTCCTAACATGGTACTTAAAATTTGCTTGGTTATTGGCAGTCTACAATCCTTAGTTGTTTTAGTTTTTAGGGCTGCAGCAATTTTTTAACTAGAAATGAATTACCAGGGTCTGTTAGATTGACTAGTTTGTGACAAGTTGTTATACCTGCTGTATAAGTAACAATAGACGAGGGGGCCAAACCGCTTTCAAACATATGTGTAATAAACAATGACAATTAATAGCTTGAAACTGGAAATATTGGAACATTAGGAAAAAATTAACTCATGAACTTTATCAACAGAGATAAACCCCTTTTATACGTATTTCTTGTGTTGGGTGCCAGTGACTGCCGCAACAGACGCAGCATGGGTGCAACTAATGAGGTAGCCACTCTTGTGGAATTTTTTGTTGGCCACTGATTGGCTGTCGGGTGCTGCTCCCTGAACTTCCCAATCAGCATATGAGATAAAAAATCTGCTGTGAGATTCAAAATACATTTTATGTGCCCAGCACGGAGAAGGATATTACGCTGCATCAATGTTACTACTATTTCCCTCACTAATTGCATGATCTCTTCATCTTTACAAGTTTGGTTATTAATTATGTGAACTACAGCTTCATTGTCAGTATGAAAAACTATACATTTATTTTCTATCGCACTCCCCCATAATTTCAAGGCTAGAACAATAGGAAAGAGTTCTTTGGTGGTAATATATTTTGATTGCCATTTAACCGGCCATCCTGCACATGCCCATTCATTTCCTAATATTAATCCAAAACCAATCCCACTAGCATCTGTGAATAAATGTATCTCCTCAGAATTGAGCCACCTATTATCAGAGATCACTGACTTCCCATTAAAGGATACTATGAATTGTAACCATGCCAATAGATCTTCTTTGGCCTCCTTGGTAACCCATCGCCTATGGTGTGGGTATTTAAGACCTCTAGTTAAATCAATTATGCGCCTTAAAAAAGCGCGACCTGGAGGTACTACACAACAAGCAAAATTTAACAAGCCAATCAGTGACTGAAGTTGCCTTAAGGTTTTTTTTTACAGTTGATCATTTCATTTATTTTTTCCTTAATTTTTATGATTTTTTTATGTGGTAGCCTGGCCTCCATCAATTCTGAATCTAAAGTAATCCCCATAAAAAAGATACAAGTTGTCGGGTGAACCGTTTTTTCCTCTTGTATAGGGACCCCCAATTCAGAACATAAATCTACAAGTGACTGCAAAGCGTTTTTGCAATCATTCGATCCTGTTTCACCGAGCATCAGAAAGTCATCAATAATGTGAACAATATGTCCATCTTTATTTTTTTGCGTTAAACTCCAGTGAATGGCTGAATTAAATGCCTCAAAGATAGCACAACTGGTGCTGCAACCCATCGGAAGTGTTTTGTCAAAATAAATCTTTGAATCCCAATGAATTCCTAATAATTCATAATCTTTTGGGTTTATAGGAATAAGTCTGAACGCATCTTAAATGTCCAATTTGCTCATCAGGGTACCTCTGCCTAATTGTTTTATGATGTTTATGGCATCTTCAAGCTTTTGAAATTTAACTGATGTAAGTTCTGGTGGTATGAAGGAATTAACATAATTGCCCAGAGGTGCTGATAGATTATGTATAAGCCTATATTCACCTGGTGTTGATTTTGGAATTACAGCTAGAGGACTGACCCTAAATTTTTCAAACGGTGGCACATTGAAAGGCCCTGCAATCCTACCCATCTTCATTTCTTTCTTTAATTTTGTATTCACGACTTCCCAATTATCTTTGGTTGAATCAGAATTTTTAACGAAACATGATTCCCTTGGACCCTGGTAACCTAAATAGAACCTGTGTCTGAAACCTGATATCAAAAAATTCAACTTTTCCACATCATAACCTTGTTATATTAACTTCAATTTATTTATTTTGATAGGAATGGGCAAAACCTCCTCTACTGAATGAATTACCTCTCCCCCTGTGACCCCTGCTCCCAAACTGATATATGCGCCAACCCTGTTTGCTGTCCCTGGCATATGCGATTGCTTCCGACATGCGGTGTGGTGGTGCCTGGTATCGCCACATGGGGAGCAACGGAGTGCAAATTTGCAATTTTGTTTAGATGGGCAAAACCCTCGGCGCCGGAATCGAAAGCATAAGTTCTCTGAATTAGACTGCTGAGTTTGGGGTTCCCGAAAGGACTGATTATTGCTGTTATTTACATTTTGCCCAGTTGTGAGAGTGGCCCTCATCCAATATTCAGAATGCATTACATCCCATGGCCAACTAGGATCATTCTGCTTCATCATCCTGAAATTCTCATCATAATTTTTAAAGGCCCACCCCCCTCTCTTACTGAGATCACGTACTGTCTCCATATATTTCATGAGGCGTGGTGCCTCCAGTGGATGATGTGAACTATATATGGCAACGAAAACAATGAATGCAGATGTCCATTCTTCAATATTTTTAATTTGTTTTGGGCGCAGATTTGGCACCAGCGACAATGCCGGATTTGAATTTTGTTCGTTAGTGATCGAAATATTGAACTTATCTGCCACTTGGTGATTAGCGATAAGCAACCCAAGATCAATGAATTGATTTCCCCAAATTTTTCCCTCAATTTTTTCTGGGACCGAAAAGCCTAACGGAGTTGAAGATGACAAATTAGGTAAGGGTTGGCGCGGGTGGGATTGGCACTGACCCTGGTTGTCACCTAACAACATCTCCAGTGCACCGACCAAGTTGTCGGCCTGTGTCGGTGGGCAGCTCGTAGACGCCACCGGCACACTTGTTGATGCTACCGCAGTGTTGCTCATCGAGCTGCTGTCTGGAGCAGAGTTTCCTTTGGGGAGCCTCGCAACATTGCCCCTCGACGTTTTGAAGCGCATGGGCAATGTCCATCGTCAGTGAAATGGTTGAGTCGTCATAGCCTTCTGCGTGTTGCACATCAATTGGTGCGAGATGTTCACTCTCAGGGATCACCGGCTCATCTGGCACCTCAACCACACTGGGTCTTGGAACAGCGTCAACTGTAGCAGATGATGCGACTATGCTGTCATCTGGGTCCGCAGGAGTGAGAATAGCTCGCCTTTTAGATTTCCTGAGGTCTGCAGGTGTACCGGCCTTTTTCCGGCATACCTGAAAACAGTATTTGCAGAACCAAAGTATTTCAAAAATAAATTAAATAACCCTGTTCTGACATTTCAGATCAGTGTTACAGCACTTCTTATATATCTATATATTAATTATTATTATTATTATTTTTTTATTATTTTTTATTTTATTTTTAACTTGTCACCCAACAAGAAACACTAATTACCTCGCCCACTGGCGGACCAATATTTCGCCACCCGATAAAATTGAAAAAATTACCTCACCATATGGCGGACTAATTATAATTTTATCTCGTCACCTAACGAGAAGCATTAATTACCTCGCCACCCGGCGGAACAATATTTCGCCACCCGGCGATAAAAATTGAAAAAATTACCTCGCCATACGGCGGACCATTACCTCACCACCCGGCGGGAAAAATTATCATTTTATCTCGTCACCTAACGAGAAGCATATATTACCTCGCCACCCGGCGTACCAATAAATCGCCACACGGCGATAAAAAAAAATTACTTCGCCATACGGCGGACCATTACCATGTCACTTGGAGTGAAAAATTAAAATTTTATCTCGTCACCCAATGAGAAATATTAATTATCTCGCCGATATTTCGGCGTACCATCACATCACCAAACATTTATCTCACACAAGAAAACTTATCTTAGCTTGTTATATATGTATCAGTATATCTATTTATATATATATATATTTTTTTTTTTATAAAACACAATCACCTATGAATTTCTCTTTTGAAATCACTAGTTAGGCCTAGTGCTTAACATAATAGCTGGAGTAACCATGTTAGAATTTTTTTACATCCTTCGCAAAATCCCTCTAGAATGAGTAATAGCAGTTCTCACACTATTTCTCAGTTCTCACAATTTTTTAAGTCCAGATGCATTGAGGTGAACACAATCTGAACCCATCTTAGACTGCCAAGATGTATTATGGGAAAAGCCTCTATGAATCCAGAATCTGATACGGTCAGCAAAATCACTCCTAGCTATGGCCAACTCTAGGGCATCATTTAATTCTCCAATCCTGACATTGTACTCTGCCAGTGACAGATCATCAGAAAAATACTTAGCGCTTCTTCTGGTTCTACGAATTGGGCTCCCAATTACTACGTAATTCATTTCATCTATACCGGTCAGCGCATACTCTGCCAAAGAAACTATGTGCACTGCCAACCTATTTGGGTTAATCAGACTGCTGGTCAAATCATTAGCCCCTATGTGCATGAAAATAATCTCAGGTTTTTAAACAAAGGCCTGCGGTACTAGTTCTCGCTGCATCGAACTAACATTTCCCCCAGATTTCCTTGGAAATCTAACACGAATGTCAGAGGTTGCCAATTTTAAATTTGGGCAGCCCTTATCCGTGAAATCCTGCAGTCTGTTTATATAACTATCACCCAATACCATAACCTTTGTCCTTTTTCAGTTTAATCTGTGCTATTTAGCCTAATAATTTACTTTAAGTTAAATAGGTTCACTGTACTGTAGGCCTAAAAGCTGAACTTAATCAAAGTTAGTGGATTGTATTTGTGGGCGAGTTAAATAAATAGCCCTAGGACTAGAATTCTCGCATTTCCTATTTTTGACATGGTTGTCAATAATTAGAAATCGGGAATTTCGTCTCTATATCTAGCCTAACTTGTGAACGCGCAGCACAAAAATTATGAAAATTTGCAGTTCTAGTCTATGTACATGTTTACATCATATGGTCATATTAAGAACCCGAAATAAAATCACCGATTTTTTGATGATTTTAGCCTGGGCCAGTCCCTTTAATAGTGAACTATTAAGCGTCACTTATTCAAAACTATAATTTCAGAGCGCAATCTGAGCGCAAAGGATTGATTACTACCTTCTTAATATCTTCTCTTGTCACGACATATATTACTAATTACGTCACCATGCTACGATACACGGAAGTTCCGGTGTGTGGGGATGCATCAAAATGTAGCACCTTTTTTACCAGTGTGTCTCACGTGTCACTTATATATACTGACTGATGTAGACATGATAATGTGAGGGGGTTGTTCACTGTGCTGAATGTGTCTGACTTTCAATGCCACACAACTCCTCACGACAATGAGGATATAATTATGGTCTAAGTAAAAAGTCAGATTATTTTTACCTTTTTGCTTGACCAGATATCTGACACTACAGAACGTAAGTAGGGGATTCAAAATTACTCTATATCTCGAGATCATAATGTCACGCTCTCAGCACATTTCGGGCGCCAGGGTTGTCCACGCTGAGAATATTATGCTCCCTTGGATATGAAAGTGTGTATCTGCCACTTCACCAGATGCGCCTTTTTATATCACAGGAGACGAATTATGTTGGACTGATATACGTCTCAGCTCTTTAACCATAGTCCTTAAAGTGCTGAAATTTTTTTTATATATCAAAATCATCATAATTATCTTAGGTACCTATTTTTACTTTATTTGAATACCTATACTATGGGCCATAATAAATATTTTTTCTGACCTCAGACGTCAGATTCTGACGTCTATAGTCGACCGCCTGAAAAAAATTAGATCGCCATTCATCGTAATTCTCATTGTGGATGAAATCTATGCAAGTATAAAAAAATAACTGACGTTTAATATCTAAAGTTGAATCTCCAAACAGCCTCATTTAAACCTTAAGCCACCGGTTGCGATTATATTCGTTTTTTTATTAGCACAATAAATACGACCTTTTGAACATGTTACAGATAAAACGTGACATCGATCAACGAGATTTTAAAATCATCGACCTCTATTTTGTCGAATCTGAATAATTTTTACACACTTAAAGTGTATATATCGTTAGCAGGTTAGCGATACGCAGCTTCAAAAAATGGATGCAAATTTTAAAGGGACTGGCCCACGCTAAAACCATAAAAAAATCGGTGATTTTATTTTGGCTTCTTAATATGACTACATGTCGATAGACTAGAACTGCAAACGTTTTTTTGGTTGTGAATAATTAGAAAACAGTAATTTCGTCTTTATATCTAGCCTAACTGGTGAATGCGCAGGACAAAAAATAAAAAAAACTTTTGTAGTTTTAGTCTATGGACATGTTTACATCATATGGTCATATTAGGAAGCCAAAATAAAATCACCGATTTTTTAATGATTTTAGCCTGGGCTAGTCCCTTTAATTGAATAAATTGGCGGTTAAAGGGTTAATGGCTGGTGTATTTTTTATTGAAATAATGTATTCAAAATATTTCGGATGCCGTGTATTTTCGTCAATACATCAGTGAGTAAATGACTAAGTGGGGAACTCAGCAAGCACGAAACTTGATGTTGCATTAAACCTAACGCTGTTTTACTGTTGATCCACTGTCTACGACGCTGGCCCATAATTAAAACAACATTGGCTCAACTTATGGCGTTTGTTGGGAAATGGTGGGACAAAGTGACGTAATAGAACAGAGCGATCGTGGGAGCCGCGATGAACTGTTCTACTAAACAAAAGGCAGTAACTGCTTACGAGAAAAGTAAGCAGTTACATTATTTTGGTTTTGAAGGAGAGAATAGTTATCATATTCAATGTTATCAATCAATGATCTTTGATATCGATATTATGAGTCAACAAGTAAAAATCCACTCGTCAGTCGTGCAGTCAAAACAATCGTTTAGAAGCGCATTATTTGATCTGCGGCTAAAGTGCGGGCAGTTATATCCTAGCGATCTAAATCATTATGATTATATTACAAAACGGTATACTGCCTCCTAAAAAGGATATTATGACCCCGTCACACTTGCCCTGATAAGTCCGACGGACAAGGAACGAGCCGCATCCGTTGGTGTTCGCCTTCGCTCGTTCTATGTTCTGTTGTTGTCCGTCAATACGCATGTTCGGTGATGTTCGTTAGGTCTGGCAGGAATTCGTGTTTTCATGTTTTTGTGCTGAAAGTGTTATTATTATTCTGTTATTCTTCCGTATAAGATCCTGGGGGTCTACGGTGGCGCTGTCGGTCAAGTGTGACACTGCCATTGTACTTGAGATAAAGTCATTCACTTTGAGATGGGAATTGCGGCAGCAATTCACATCACAAAGTTAATGAAATAAACGAAATGAAACGAATGGGGGTTTAGGCCACCTTTGTGCACATGTAGGCTAAACTGAGGCAGGAGGACCTCCTGAGGATGGAGAGATGAATGAGATGACACTGCCATCCAGACAGAGATTTCGAATGAAAGCTAGAGCAAATAGTGTGAGGAATCTGAAATATTAATAGTTCACCTGTACTTGTTTGGGGTTTTATTATGACATTTAGGACCAGCTGAGACTTACAAACTTAGCTTCTAAAGGTAAAGGTGCAAGTTTTTTATAGTCTGATATCAAGTCTGAAGACCTATCATCGGACTTTACATTTTACCCCCTGGTCACCGGACCTGTTTATTTATGTGCCATTTCAACTCCCCGGGGAGCATACAATCCTGCAGCCGTCTCGGCGCATTGAACTTATGGTATACATTGCCATCTCTGTCCTACCAGATACTAATTTTCACTCGAGTCAAGTGAAGCATTTGAGGGTGAAGTGTCTTGCCCAAGGACACACCATCTAAAAAATGTCCCAAGATTGAGAGGGGAGAAACATGATATTTCTCTGAAAATCCTACACCAAACGGGATTCGAAACCGCACGGCAGGCAGCGCCATCGGCAGAGCGCCACGCTCCAACCATTGCGCCATGTCCCTTTCTAAATATGAGTGGTCCCGACCATCTCTAATCATTCATCATCTCAAAAATTGCACATCGCAGATGTTTGTTGTTTGAGCTCGTCGGGCTCCCTGTGGCACGGGTAGTAATAATAATAGTGTTTGTAGTGGACTGGTATAGGGAGAAGGGGAGGGTTTTATGAATGAGTGTGCCGTGGTCAGAGTGGGCCGTGGTCTACCTCTTGTATCGTCTCGTGTCTTCTTAGCCACAGACAACACGTGATATTGACCAAATGCTGTTTTAACGTTGACCCGATGCTGTTTTACCTTCGGACCAGAGTAGTAGACTGTGTGGCCAGGTATTAAAACAATAGTGTATCATTGTGGGGCCATCGTCGCAGACGATGAGCCTGCATTAAAGCTGCATTGGTTTGAAGTAGCGTGTGTTATGAGGTTAGCTATTGACATTGTCAGTCATGAATCAATGCCCGGTTGGGGAATACCTCTCTCACCGCCGACCAAATAACAGTATTTCTAACCTCACGAGTGAGCCAATGGATTAAAAAATACATGTAGGTCGTGCCTACATAGGCTTAAACTGGTCATCCACCATGAAAAAATCTTGTGATGCGCTGGATTCGCACCTAGAACTGGACAGTACAATGTGAAGCACGTATGCGCCACATAATTTTCATTCAATTTTTTCTCATCAATTATTGTGAGTCGTATATTATTTGAACACAGATTAAATTTAGTTTGATAAACATTTGTAACTAATCCAATTGTAAAATATTTTCTACTCTATTCAGGTAAATTAGCCCACTCACTCCGCCTCATTGTCAGTGGCTTCATCCAAAATCAGTTGCTCTGTTTTGAAATCACAAACGTGACATTTATTGGCCGTAGGTACGTTCCATTTACACAAAACGTTGACCCAGCGTTGGCTGAATGCTGGGCCATCATCACAGAGGCTGTGCCAGCTTTGAGAAAGCGTTGGATATTTCCCCCGTCTAATCCTGGATGTCGTCACCCTATATCCCGATACGTTAGACAAAATCACGCACGTGATCCGCCGTGATTCCCCGAGACATCCAGCGCGCTCTCTGATTGGCTGGCGATGACACGGTAAAAGTAATATACCGAATGACGTCATTATCATCAACTTGACCTCCATAGCGGGAATTCCCCTTTTAAAAGTATTTAAGTCGACCCGGGGATGGAAGAAATTCATTCTCTCAACTCACCCAGGTGAACAATAGTGCACACTGCGAAATCAGAAAAGGTGCTTCAGTTTTGTGACTGATCTATACGTTAGATAATAGATTTATGTTAATATATAAACAGTGAGGATGATCTGGTGGTCGCCTACCCACGTGTTTAAAGGTAAGTGTCTATACAGCGCATACCTTCTCTGAACCAAAGCCCTAATGTCCACTGTAGCAGTCTCTCTGGGTTTTAACCCTTATAACGCTAACATATTTCTGTATGAACCATGGAAACCAAGGGTTTTTTCAATTTGTAATCTTCATAAATGTCTAAGCTACCTCTTTCCCCTTTATTTGAACACCTATGTTATGGGCTACGCCACTATCATTTGTTCAGTTTATTCAGTGCGGAGTCCGACTTTAGATGTCAGCATCTGGCGTCCATCGAATTGCGGGGACCGACTTCAGACGTCAGAATCTGAAGCTTTCCAACGTTCGCGGACCGACTTTAGCCCTCAGAATCTGACGTCTTTTGACGTCAGATTCTGACGTCTGAAGACGATCCCGGGGCTGAAAGAGTTAATGGCGATTGTGTTGCCCATGTCTAAAAGTGAATATGTCTAATATTTGCGGTGTTATATTGAGAAAATCTATGACTTAACATTTCATAAATCGGAGTAAATTTCAGTTATCAATAGTTTCATTGCTGTTAACCAGGTTATTCTTAAGAAAGTGATCAAAATATGAGTTGAAATAAGAACCCATTAGGTTGTTAATCGCTGCAGCGAGAAGCAAATTTAATTAGGTCAAAATATAAACTATTGTACAGCTTGTTCTTAAAGTTTAATTTTGACTAAACCCTTGTAATTAACTTGCTTTTTTTTAATTTGTTTCCAATATTCTTAATGTAAAATTGAAGCTTATACCTATATTTTGGCTAAAGCCATTCCAATTTTTGAATAACCACCGTGTATTTTGGCTAAATCCATTCCATTTTTTGAATAACCGTGATCATGACTTGGTCAATGTCCACGTGAAAATCAACAGTCAACGGTGATCGACGTATGGGCGCAAAAAAGGCTCGACATTTATATGTAATGCCAGCAAAATAAAGTTTAATGTCATCTCAGTGGTACATATATCAACAGACATTATTGAAACCTTACACCGTTAAGCAGGATTATCATCGGTTTTAGCCTTTTCAATAAAATTCAAATGATAAGATTTGAAGGAAAAATGAACATTAAAACCCAACAAACACGAGGCGTCGGTCCAATGTTGAGCTGATGTTGGGTCAGCGTCGTAGACGGTGGGCCAGCATCAGCCCAATATTAGACCAACGCCTCGTGTTTGTTTGGAAAATGTTAGATTGAAATATGATTTTGATTCAAATTGTACAATTATGAGTATTTTTCACCCACTTGAAGTTGTGGGTCGCGGTAGCGAGACACAACTTCAAGTGGGTGCAAATTCAAATTATTTAAATCAGCGCTTTGTGGTTTAAACTCCACGCGGCTTGGTACCTGCCGAAATTTAATGCTTGTAGATGACGGACTGGAACTACTAGATTGTGTCACGAATATGAATACAGTGTGCCAACAGTCAGCACTGATTGATCATGAGTACAGTACCATCAACTCGATATATTGGGCCAATTCTGGCTTAATGTCGGCCCGCGTCGTAAACTGTGGGCCAACATTAAGCTAGGGCTCGTACGTTATCGGATCACGCCAAATACCTCCAGCTAAAAATAATGTGTTAAAAGTGTCACTGAAGCGAGAGGAGCTTGCAACATTTTTGCTAACAGGGAGCGACGTCACCATTGTTAGCAAATTTAGTTATTTTTCTTTTTATCCATTATTAATCTAAACATAGGCCTGTGTGGAGCTATTTTGCAACCATGTGCACTTGATGTTGTTGTTAGCGGGGGCGAGACAACTTTTTTTCTTTCTGTACGTATTACATGTAGCAATAACTTTATATAAAATTCTTGGTGCAAGATACCGTCACAGCTGAAGAGCATTTACACCACTTCTGTGACATATCGTCCCAGATAAGACGTTGGCGCAGCATTTCTTTTATATTGGCACACCCTATTCAATGTTGTCCCGAAATTAAAGCAATATTAGGCCAATGTTGCTTGTTTGCTGTAAATCAACAGCTATTAATGTCATTAAATCTCACTCGTCCTATCACAGACAGTAGGTAAGGTCGAGACATTGAGTTTATGTTATAAGGTAACTGGCCCAACATGAGAACAGCATTGGCTCAATGCCTTGTTCTTGCTGCGAGCACTCGGCCACAGCCAGACAAAATGCACCAAATCAAAACCTAAGCAATATATAACTAGACAAGTGTTTGTGTTTTGAATCCGGATCCGGATGCGGATCATAATCCTGATCATCCCCTACATTTAATGGATTGTTCATTGTCTCCAAATCTTAAAAGAAATTCTGGATCTGGATCGTAATCGGGATCATAGATTCGGAACGCAATAACGGATAATCCCCATTATTTATTGGATTGTTACCTGGCTCGAGTAAAAGTTTCATGCAAATATGCTCACTACTTTTGAAGTAATCCTGAGGACGGAAAACAAGCAAGCAAGCAAGCAAGCAAGCAAGCAAGCAAGCAAGCAAGCAAGCAAGCAAGCAAGCAAGCAAGCAAGCAAGCAAGCAAGCAAGCAAGCAAGCAAGCAAGCAAGCAAGCAAGCAAGCAAGCAAGCAATCAAGCAAGCAAGCAAGCAAGCAAGCAAGCAAGCAAACAAGCAAGCAAGCAAACAAACAAACAAACAAACAAACAGACAAACAAACACAAACAAACAAACAAACAAACAAACAAACAAACAAACAAACAAACAAACAAACAAACAAACAAACAAACAAACAAGCAAACAAACAAACAAACAAACAAACAAACAAACAAACAAACAAACAAACAAACACAAAAACAAACAAACAAACAATCAAACAAACAAACAAACAAACAGTAAACAAACAAACAAACAATCAAACAAACAAAGACGACTAAAGCATAACCTCCTTTGACGGAGGACAATCGACAATCATTCATCGTCAAATGAATTATACGGAGTTAGTCATAGATCAAATACATTTATTTGTGCTAATGTAGCAATATCTCTGCATCTAAATCCTATAGTTTATGTGATCGTTACAAAATATATTTCCTAATCGTCCTGAAAACACTTGGAGTTTTTCAGGTCAACACTTCAAAGAAGGCTGACTTAGGTTCCGGTTCCTTGTGACCCCAGCTTTAGTCCATTCAGTCACGTTGCTCACACATATGGGATACACTGTGTTTAACGTTTTAGCTGCTAGAAAGATTCATATGCGGCTTATATGCCTCATATTACATATTTTTGTTAGTAAATTCAAACGAAAATGACAATAGTCATTAAAATAAGTTTGATATCAGCTGCAATTTGATATATAATAGTTAGGTATTTGATTCAATAATGTGGGGAGCCTCCGTGACCGAGAAGTAGCGAAAATACCTCAGACCGCCAGGGTTCAAATTTCAAATCCTGCGCCTCTAGGGCAGTGTGATTCATCTCACCATCCTCAGGACGTTCCCCTGTCCCAGTCTAGCCTATATGTGCACAAAGGTGGCCTGAAAACCAATTGATTTCATCTTTACTTGAGAATTTAGAAAATTGGGTAATTTTATTCACAGCTATTGCGATTCACAGCATAAAAGAGAGATCAAAATGTTTAATTTTGATATCTATTTAAAATTATATTTTCATATAGAGCTGGCCATCATGTTAGCAGCTCCACAGAGCTACAGAATGTCAGGTACTGCACCCTCATCAGGCAAAGTGCTAATGACGTCATATTATACATGACCGAATCTTACAGGTCACAAGTCTGATAGTAACTCTGATACTATCATACTTAAACCTTCTGAAACCAATCAACAGTTTATACAACATATGTTACAGAATATCGGTTAAATGCATATTTTAGATTCCATGATGTGCTTGAAATATTCTGAGTAATTTTCATTTATATAACTTCCCGAATCGCTGACGCGATCCGCGAATTGATATGAATACAAATTCAAATGTAATAAATTTGCGCAGAACCCATACTAGTTTATTGTCGTGACGTCTTTTGGTTTGTATATGTGTGTGATATATTGATGTACCTGACAATATACATCTAAAAATCAAAAACCAAAAGTATGTATAAATTAGTTTGACGCAACAACAGTATCTCGCGACTTTAACAATACATATTTAAAAATAATGTTATCAAAGGACTTGAGTTTTTCCGTTTCGAGACATATATAATTGTATATATGTCGTAAAATATTTTATCTAATAACATATTTGATTAAACTTTTTTTTTCCAATAATTTGTATATTAACGCTGACTTATGATGTAGAGATTTTCTATTTAGTACATAGGTACAATCAAACTGGTTTTAAAACAATTAATATACAAGTCGGAAAAAAACTGACGAATAACAATGGATACATGAATTGACTACACAAGAAAGAATGATTGTTGTATAAAGTTATCTTTGGATTAAGACACCTGCTAAGTATCTTGAGTACATTAGGTTAAGCTGTGACTTCAATATGTTGTATGTTTGTTTAATAATTATACAGTCACGTCTCTCAATCACATTGAGTGTAACAGCATCATGAACATGGGCGGAAAAAAAACAAACTCTGGCCTGATATAGACTATGCCTCCCCAAGCAACACACCACGCTCAAACAATATGGGTTTAATGTTGGGCTGATGTCACAGACAGTGGCCGGGCATTAAACCAGCATCGTGACAGCGTGTAATTTTATTGGGGTGCGTAAACGTTATACATAGACCCTATAACTACTCTACTTAGTTTGAGGACACTGAGCAAACCGCAGAAAGGACAATTACATTATCGATGAAGCTAGAAGTTACTAGGATGTTAAAATGTCATGGGATAATTAAATGGTGCATAAAAGGTAAATATAATTAGCATTATGAAATCACGCTAGTATTGCAAAGAAATTGGTTTATTATTGTGGAACAAATGCTGATATAGCAAACCTAAATGTACAACCCTAATTGATTCTCACCCAGTTTCCTCTCACTTTTAAATCTCACGATTAAAGCAAAAATGACATATTAGTCTAAATATCCAAGTATAAGATGCCGAATATAAGTCCAAAACGTTCATATTGTGGTGAATTGTACATTTTACACTGCTTTACAATGAAACACTTTAAGCGTTAAGCTATTTTTACTAGCAGGATAATTCACTGTATTGTGAATGAAATGAGTCTTTGATCATCAAGCTTTGCAAAAGGCAAATTAAACAAATATAAGTAGTTGTCAGCCACTTGAATTTGTCGATCGCGTTAGCGAGGCACATCTTCAAGTGGATGAACATTTAAATTAAATAACATAGAAGGTGAAGGGTTAATCTCCGTAGGATCAAATTACATCCGACTATCTGATGAGAAATGAACACAATGTAGTCTTCATCAGAATGAATCACGATGGAAGAAGCAGATTTTTATCTTGTGTAATTGTCAAAACATCGAGCAACACAAAACAGATAAAGTGGGTTTATTAGCTGATTTGATCTGTCCCGGTACTTAGGTAAAATTGTTGCAACCCCCCCCCCCCTCCTTCCCCTCAACACGCTTCTAATATTAGATAGTTATGATAATCACTGTTATGGGTCTACGTGCCAACAATAAGGAAGACAATTGGCTCCATAGAAAGGAATTTAGGCTTGAATTCTATTCCAGTTAGAGATCCATGACGTTAATGCCGGTTTTCTCGCAGAAATCAAACCCACTTATTCACTCTGCGACCGTCAAATGTTAAGCATTTTAAACATTCTTGATGCATCTAACTTAAATTTAAGAACCACGTGGCAAACATTTTTTTTAAAATTCATTGGATGACGAATGACAATAATCCACCAGAATAATAACGTTCTAATCCTCCATTGTTTTGTATTTGCGCATTTCATAAACATCATATATAAATTGTCAAACGCCTGGAGATAAGAATGGCGACAGCAATTCAAAGTGAATATACACAGATATACTTGAGTGTTAACTCTTGTGCTGCAGAATTGTTTGTTTCTATTTTTCATTCATACGAAGCTGGAATTGCTAACGCAATATTCAGCTTTAAATGACGAAACATGGTCATTTTTATGAAAAAAATGGCACCTCAGATATTGAATTATTGGATAAACTGAGCATCGACTATAAACTATTTTATCAAATTTCATGATATTTTGTTGATGTAAAACATGTTTAAAAAAACGTATATATACGGTTCTAGCAGCTGAAATTACAAATGTAATTTTTAGCTTCAAATGATTAGAACAAATTTTCTTGAAATGAAAAATAACGATATTTCAAATTGAATTATTTGTGTCACTTATTGTTCTTTTTGTCCTTTACAGTGACAAAATATTTAGCATAAAACTTGATCAACCCTTACAGCTCTGAAATATTTTTGTACAAGCTTTGGAGGTCAAAGGTTTTTGTTTTCTATTCAAAGTCATAATAGCTCTTACCTCTTCATTTTAATACATGTACCTATTTACAGTCATAAAAACAAACGCTGCCAGCCGCCGCACAATGATATAGCCCGCCACTTAAATAATCCCTTTCAGCAATGCACTGCTAATTAATACACAAAGAAATGGAGCTAATCCAATTGATGCGCCTTCCAGACGGAATTAAAACCGATTTAACGGATAACGCAAGGGTAGAACGCAATGACAAAGGTCGGTGGTTCAAATCCGATCCCGACAATAAATACCGTCTGCCTTTAAAGATAAGGCGATCACGTAAAAGGCGATCGAATCGAGATGCGGTCTCACTGTGCAAAAAGTAACAATTAGCCCTCATCGATCACTAAAGTCTGATCAAAACAGCAGAGGGATGATATCATCAAATATATTCACTACCTGGTCATGTTTGTTTCGATAGAGACAACACTTATCGCTTACAAATCGCCACGGGTATTCACTTGTACAACCATACAGGCAAGATTTATTAAAGACTTCTTTGAAAAAATAGTTTTACTTTTTCATTGTGATATGCATAGAGAAGCTTTGTCAACATCTGTATTTATAGTGGTCAACAGTTAAAATGTAAGATAATGATATGTATAGAACAACACAAAATATTTGTTTACCAGTGGGATCTCAAATTAGGGAAACATTCTAGTTATAGATCTTATTATTATAAGTGATATTGCACATATGTCTAGAAAAATGTTATCTTTATTTAGAAGTATGTCTGGAAATACTTTTTGCAAGATGTAATTGCGACAAGTCCAATTTCAAATGCCTGCAACATAATTCAGATCAAATCTCGGCTGATGAAAAGAAAGCTTGGCTTGTTGAGAAGTTTCCGTAAACTATATCTGACCATTTATTGGACAAAGAGCATGCAGACTTACAAAATATAAATTAGAACATTGAGAATCGTGCAACCCTGCTTTGCGACCTTTTGTGAATAAATCGCTCATGTGATCATTTTTACTGACATTGATACTGTTTACTGCTGATTGATTGAAATATGAGCTTGTGCGAACAATCACTGTCATAGATCATGTTGATGGGATCTAAAGAATTATCTGTAGAAATCTTGTAAAATGTTTATTTATTGCGCATTAGATATATTGTAAGAATCCCTGGCTGTGGTTGTAATCATTTCATCAACTGTGACAGGTCGGCGACATTGTGGTGAAGATTTGCTAAGTTTTTGTCGGAGTCAGCGTCTAAAAATAAAGTTTACACAATATAAGATATTCGACAAATTATATTCTCACCTGTTTATCTTATAAATTATATTATTTTCAGTTACCACTGAGATGTTTCTTTTGTAATTATGGTAATTCATCACATACGTATTATTCAACTTTAGCATAATTTTACCATGTTTAATATTGGTGATATTTACCAGAAATCTTTAACGTTACACACCTTTAAGATTAGTTCCTGGTGATAGTATATCTCTGAGGTAGCGATCCCACCTTCTTATTATTCACTTACCTTCCATTTTTGGTGAACAGAATTATCCAGGTGTTCTCGTCTTATCTGCCAAAAACAGTGTTCCAAACTGTTCAAATGCCTGGATTATGCAGTGCTGTCTATGGCACCGTGCACTAAAAAGAACCATTAAAGTCATTCGATAAAAGTAGGGCATAGTCCCGACTTCGGGCTTCATTCTGTTGCGATATTGCCATCATTGTGCATGATTGCTTAGGTACCCCTAGACTGTTCTACATTATCGCTGACACCAGAACATTCCAAAAGTCCAGAAACCTTTTATATTCCACACTCGTTAAGCTATGCATAAAAATATATGCCACGCATCATGCATTGTGACGGCGGCAGTACTCTCTAGTATTCTACAGCGCTATATCTAGATGGTATGAGGGGGACAGAGTTGCCTTTTTGGGGAAGCAGGTATCAACAGACACTGGTTATATGACATCAGCAATATAATAGACTAAGTGTTAAGGCAACACACAAATAAAAAAGCAAGCAATATACCCGCCTAGTTTAAATGAATCACTTTGAATGCACTGTATTTAGAAATAATTACTTATTTATTCTACAAATCATTGTATGTGTCAATAAAGACATATCGTGATGAAAATAATCTGGTTTAGAAAATATCGTATATTAATAAACTATGTATTATTCATTAGAAATAAATCAAATACTTGATAACAAGTATGCCAAATATTCTGATGACAACTCAATTTGACTTGGAAACAAAAGGTGTTGATATTTTAAGGATGGGCTTTTGGCTGCACACTCGAACTTGTAATGTACAGCAATAAACATTCAGTGGTTACAGTATACAGAAGGTAAATTACAAAACAAATAATGTGTAAAATAATTATTCGGTCTGAAACACAACTATGTATTCTTAAAACACGATACAATATGAAAGAAATAATTATGTTAATATTACAAGATATATATCACGATAGTTAGAAATAGTTTGTTTTCACAATTTCCGTTATAATATACCTCTTCAGCATATGCCCGTCCAACCTGCCCGGGAATATCTGCTCAGCGTTTGCCCAATGTTGAACCAACCTCTATGACGTTGGCTCTTCATTGGGGGAACGTTGTGAAAATATGCCTTGTTCAACGTTGTTCCCCAGAAAACAAGTCATTGAACAAATGTTGTTTTAATGTTGGTCCCCTATCTACGAAGCCGTCTCAATATTAAAACAACATCTGTTGAACATCTCTGTTAGATGTGTCGTGTTCACCAATGATAACAAGCCAGAGGAATAAGGAAGTAAATACATATAGTTGTATATAGAGGTGAGTATATTAAGCTTGGACAATCCTATACTTCAGTTTACTACTACATACTTACAGTAACAAAACACGCTGATTAAGTTGACAATCCTATACTTCAATTTACTACTACATACTCACAGTAACAAAACACGCTGATTAAGTTGACAATCCTATACTTCAATTTACTACTACATACTCACAGTAACAAAACACGCTGATTAAGTTGACAATCCAATACTTCAATTTACTACTACATACTCACAGTAACAAAACACGCTGATTAAGTTGACAATCCAATACTTCAATTTACTACTACATACTCACAGTAACAAAATACGCTGATTAAGTTGACAATCCAATACTTCAATTTACTACTACATACTCACAGTAACAAAACACGCTGATTAAGTTGACAATCCAATACTTCAATTTACTACTACATACTCACAGTAACAAAATACGCTGATTAAGTTGACAATCCAATACTTCAATTTACTACTACATACTCACAGTAACAAAACACGCTGATTAAGTTGACAATCCAATACTTCAATTTACTTCTACATACTCACAGTAACAAAACACGCTGATTAAGTTGACAATCCTATACCTCAGTTTACTACTACATACTCACAGTGACAAAACACGCTGATTAAGTTGACAATCCTATACCTCAGTTTACTACTACATACTCACAGTTACAAGAAACGCTGATTAGGTTGGATTAATGCTGGCTTAACCCTTTCACCGCCGGTGCCGAATATTTTCGTTTTTTTATGTTTTATTAGTACAATAAGTACCACATTTTGAACATGTTAAAGACATCAATCAGCAAGGTTTAAAAAGAATAGACCTCCATTTTGTCAAATCTTAATAATTTTCGCTCATTTAAAGTTGTGGATCGCGTCAGCGAGACACACAGCTTCAAGTGGGTAAAAATTGAAACTGAATAATTTGGCGGTTAAAGGGTTAACGTTGGGACGGCGTGACAGATGCTGGCACAATATCATATCAATAGCAGGTCAGCATTTAGTGTTTGATTGATACCCTTTAGCAGTGTATCGATACGGGCAACGTAGATTTTCGCTGTAACCTTTTCAGGACAGTTATGTTTTTATACGTCAGAATCTGACGTCTACAGACGTTAGATTCTGACATCTAAAACCGATCCCCGCGAGTAAAATACGTATAATGACCATAGACACATAACATTGTCATTCAAATGAAACAGTAAGAGCTAACTAAGACATTATTGATGATTTCAAATTGAAAAAAACTTTGTTTTTTGGTCCATATAAAAATATTCTAACGCTTTAAGGGTTAATTATTTTTTTCCCGCAAAACATGTGCCTCACGACATGAAATATTAGACTATAGGGCTGACGTGTGATTAGCTGTGCTAGTGATTCTCTCTGCTCGTAAACATTATCTTTTTATAATAAGCTTCAGGATAACACAAAAACATAACATGCAGCTGAACATCATCCTTCATTTATTTGGTAAATATAATAACATTAATTTGGTGTTGGTTTTATTTGATTACAATTGGAACAATGGAATAAATACATGCAAAGGAAAAAAAAATCCCATATATTGATGATTAGGTTATTTATTGATTGCTGGTATCTTGCGTATGCATTATTCGGTGTTTTTTAGTAGGTATAAGAACTGTTTCTATATATAAAGTTTTTGGTAGGTGTGTGCGTTGCGTTATTTGGAGGTGATGCGAGCAGGTTTTTGCGGGAAGTGAAACAACTTGAAGTGAAAGTGAAACAACTTTCCTATTCACCTGTGTATAATAAACTCAATAGAGACATTCTGTATAGAGACAGTGGAGGTAGCACAGGTATATATGCATACTGCCACAACCAGCTGGATGGCTCTCTAAAAATATACCTGATATTCACACGTATAATACACTAAAATGAAGATTATAGCTCAACGCTGTTTGAATGGACATGCGTATGTCTCCGCTTGGATTACCACGAGTATGAGGTAGGAAATCACTGGTAAAATTGTTAAGATACTGTAGATTTTTTGAAAATTACTGTTTTTATGACCATGTCAGAAGTAAATATATGTTCTCAGTGGTAAAATGTGTGGTAAATCAACAAGAATTGTAGATATGTTCGGTCTCAACTTCAACAGATACGGTGTATATTCAGCCAATAAATGAACAGGATAAATACTGCTGTATTCTGTGACTTTTTACAGTGCGGAGATCTCCTTTAGACGTCAGAATCTGACGTCACTATACGTCAGATTCTGACATCTAAAGTAGATCCCCGCATTGTAAGAGTAAAATGTGTATAATGGCCGTAGACGCATAACATAGGCATTCAAATGAAGCCGAATGAGCTGACCAAGACATTTAAAATGATTTCAAATTTTAAAAACAAAACTCTTTGGTCTGCGTGATTTATACAAAAGCATGTCAGCGCTTTAAGGGTTAAAGACCCAATTTGTTTCAGTATAAACTATATCGTCACATACGGTGCCCGTATACATGTTATAAGAAATGAGTTCAAAAAACACAACCTCCTAATTCGCATGTGTTTTGAATTAAATTGTACATAATCATGTAACTAAATGGTACCCACTTAAAGCAGTAGGTCGCGGTAGCGAGGTTTTAGGTGAGTAACAGATTAAATTAAGTAAGTTTGTGCTTGAAGGGTTGACTCTTAGAATGCAAACATCCATTACGTGTTTACATATAACCTGATAACAACGGTGGATATTATCGTTATGGGTTACGGTTCAAAAAGCTCAACCTTAAGGGTTACTATATTTTTATTGAACTCTTTGAGTTTTTTGAGCGATGCAACTGGAAATTATCCCATTTAGTTGGTAAAATTACACTTTTCAAAATAAAAAAATTATCTCAACGCCTAGAAATTGCCTAATAAATTAAATATAGTGGTAAAACACACCTCTGAACCAATTAAAACCTGTATAATTATCTGGTGTGTACAAACATCCATCGACCGTACGATTGGAAAATGATTGTATATTACTATAGCTTACGTGATTATATTTATAACCTCGAGCTTCTTTGTACTAGTAAGTATGAGGCGTCGAAACATATTGTTATGCCAGCGTCACCTGGTCACGAACGAAGGTCCATATTAGTAAATCATTGGTCTTGTTTTGTGGGTTTAACATAAAGTAACACCTGGTGAACGCATTGGAAACATTCCATTTTATCAATCAATCTCGCTTTTGGCAAGTTACCAACAGTGTTCTGTATTACAGTTTGTATCTTTGTAATCTTTCGATTCAATTTCCCTAGCATGTCCTGTCCCTAATACCACACTCATAACACAGAGTGGTACGTTATCTTTGTCAGTTAACATTGTTTACACCAAGTCTCATATAATATTCATTGTATGCATATGTATTCAATGATGATTAAACCTGTCAAATGTTGTACAAATAAAATCATTAGAGATATATTGTTTATTATTTTTAAAAAAGAGGGCATTATTACAGAAAACATAAATATAAATGTCGCATTCTTTTTAATTCAGGGGTATTTTGGGGTAAACATGCAAAATTGATAATAACATAACAAACGAAAACTGTACCGCTATTGTTAATATAATGTGTGAGTGACTTTTGGACATAGAAACGCCCTCAGGAAGGCCATGTATAAGTATAAGTAGTGGTGGCTATATCAAAAACCCACCTGATAAGTCACCAGTCATTTGGCATATTAACCATACAAACCACAGACCAATAGCTTTGTTTCTGACGTCTAAATTCGGTCCCCGCACTGAAAGGGTGATGAGCAGTGTGGACCTCCACTGAAAAGTCCACATTCGTGTGGCTGATGTTTTCTAAATATGAAATAGCAATCGTTACTTCCTCAATGTTTTTATTCTCAACTACATACGTACCTACATGTATTCATGCTCATATCAACAAACTATCATAATGTTCATATATAGTGTTAACATCTACATGTCTTATCTCTTTCACCTGTACACCGCTAAGGGCGACGATAGTCGTTTTAAATTTGTTTTACCAGCCGATCAAAGCAATGTTATTAAGAACGAAATGAGTGTTTAAACATCTAGATGTATATATTTGGGCTTAATATAAACAAACATAGGTACTTTCCATTCACTTGAAGTTGTGGCTCGCACGACACAACCTAAAGTGTGTAAAAAAAATATTTATATTATTTAATTTAGCGCTTTCTGGGTTAAACTATGTCACCTCTGGACTGCAAAGCGTCCACGTCGAATGTAAAATTGTACTTTGTATATTATGCTCTCATCTACACCCCCTGCAATAGCACGTGGGTAAGGCGTGTCCTGTTTACATTCTACAGTGGCACCTTATGAGGTTATGTCCAAGCAAGCACCGGGTGTTGACGCGAAGTTGGCTCAATGTTGGGCCAGCGTCTCAGACGGTGGCCCAACAATAAGCCAACATCGGGTCTATTTCTGGTGTTTATTGGGTCATCTATTTGTTCATAGCCATAACCTCACTTACTATTATCTGTTCAAAGATATATACACCTAGTCATGATATAATAGATAAAAATGTCTACCGGCTATCAAGCCTCTCTAACTAAGAGCACGTTAGTTTCGGGTACGATGTGACAATACATTTTTAAAGTTATTTTATTATTTTAACCTGAAATGTCGCATTTATCATATGTATATTTCGGATATACTGCCTACAATATCATATAGAAAATAAAGAAAATGGCATATCCCATCCCAAAAAATATTTTCACTCTGAAATTGCGGCAATCCAGTTCAAGTTTGATAAAATGAAAAATAAATGAATAAATGGGTGGGTTTTTTTTAATTATTGTTTAGAAAAATGCATTTTTTTAAGGTACAATATCTATTAGCTAAACAGTGCCATTTTTTGTACGTGTTGCTGAAATGTAAAGTATTAGATTATTTTAATAGTGATAAATTCATCTTTTTTCATTTCAGTTACATGAGATTTAACCACATAAATTCTACGCGTTGTGACGTCAAAAACATGGTAACCACACTTACTGTGTGATTAATCAAAATGGGCACATTCAAAAAGTACATTTCAGCTTCCCATGCTCAAATAACTATGTGAATATGAGTCACATGCAGAATTCCGTGAAGTCCGTCGCCGCACACTGGAGCCCGATACATTGTCATTATTCTGTAAATCTAACCCTTAACCCTTTAACCAGCGGTGCCGCATATATTCAGGTTTTCATTTTTTAGCACACTATATATAAGTACCACATTTTAAATATGTTTAAGATGAAATGTGACATCAACCAGCAAGATCTGAAAAGAGTTGACCCCCATCTTGTCAAATATGAATAATTTTCACTCACTTGAAGTTGTGGATCGCGTCAGCGAGACACAAATTCAAGTGGGTGAAAATTCAAATTGAATAATTTGGCGGTTAAAGGGTTAGAGCGCTAAGTAATGTTATTTAACTTTTTACCCGCATGAAGTTCTGTCTCCTACCGTGGCCCACAATTTTTTAAAAGTGGTTAAAAGATACTTACATAATTCGTCGCCTTGGATATAAAAGGGTGTATCTGGCAGATATACCCTTTCATATCCAAGGGGACAAATGATGTACAATTTGAGGCCCAACATCTGCATATCTAGGAAATTTAACACTTATCCTGCTGAATTAAATAATCTAAATTTTCAGCCACTTGAAGTTGTGTCTCGCTACCGCGATCCACAACTTCAAGTGGCTGAAAATCACTGATATTTGTTAAATTTCACACCAAATCTTGATGTCTAAACACTCATTTCATTCCCAATATCTGTGACTCATTCGGCTTATAAAACACATTAAAAACGACAATAGTCGTCATCAGCAGGCATAGGGTTAACCTTTACAGCGCAGGGATAAACTTTAGGTGTCAGAATCTGACGTCTACAGACGTCAGATTCTGACAACTAAATTATATCCCCGCACTGTGAGAGTAAGAGTAAAAATATTTCTAATAGCCGTAGACCCATAACATAGGTATTCAAATGAATCGTAAAGAGCTAGCTAAGACATGTATGATGATGTCAAATTAAAACCCTTCTGATCTCCAGGATTTATATAAAATTAATTTAGCGCTTTAAGGGTGAATGCTCACTTTAGAGAGGGACATGGCACAATAGCTAGAGCGCGGAGCTTTGCCAATGTCACTGCCTGCCGTGCGGTTTCGAATCCAGCTTGGAGCAGGATTTTCATAGTCCGTAATAACAGACTCTGTGTGCGATACAGAGTCTGTAATCATTGCCATTCGTAAAGTTGTGCCCCAAAAATACGGTGCGCATCTGATCGATTGCGCAATGAATTACTGCGTCATTGTTCAATCAATTATTTTTATATCATTCTGTAATGACTGATGTACATCTCATTAGAATAATGCCTCAACGTGGGGACTTACAGCCCTGTCTTTATAGATGAATTTATCATCTAAATAGGGCTACCCTCACATTTTTCATGATTTTTTTGGTCTCAGCGTACACTGACCACCAGCATAGAAAACCACAGCTTTTGCTATGCTGTCAATCTCTGACGTTGAACCATGCTGTTCACGTCAAGCTCGGACTAGATTTTCAGAGAAATATCATGTTTCTCCCCTCTTAACATTGAGGCATTATTCCAATGTTGTGTCCCTGGGCAAGGCACTTTACCCTCACATGCTTCACTTGATTCAGGTGTAAATGAGTACCTGGTAGGACAGAGATGGCAATGTGTGCGATTAGTTCCAAGCGCTGAAATGGCTGCAAGTGCTGTATGCTCCTAAAAGGGAGTTGAAATGGTACATGAAAGAAGAGGTCCAGTGACCAGGGGTAACATGTGTAAAGCGCACAGAGCATTGTATGTGCGCTATATAAGAGCTCAACATTATTATTATTATTATTATTCTCATTCTAACGTTCTTGTTTGAAGGAAAAATCAAACATCTCAAAAACTCTATATATATATGAAGATTACATTAATATTTCGTCAATCTCAGTGAGCCCCTCCCTCCTGCCGCCATTTAGGATATGCTTGTGACGATTTTATATTATGATCTGGTCCTGTAAAAAGTTCCTGTAAAACGTTCTGAAATTACAGAATGACAGGTTGCTACTAGTACGGCTACTATACTAGTATATGTTGATATATAGAGCGGTTCTCGTTCCACCGAATATAGCAAAATATGTGATATCTGTAAAGCTGAAAATGGACAATGTATAATCAAATAAAAACACAACTATATCATACGTGTTGGGTTATGAGTCATGAGGCCTACTTGTATGACTCATCAACTCTGAACTTAGGCCTACTATTTTAATACAAAATCGGCACACTGTTGATTCAATGTTACTCAGCATTGATTATGTGTGATTATAGATTATAGATTATAATAAAGACTAATTGTATTTATTTTGCTATTATTCTTTAAAATCCGTAAGCCACATGATCAAATATGCCAGGCCTTAATAATCAGCAGTTACCCACCCAACACGAGACATCGATCCAGTATTGGTTTACCGTTGGGCCAGCGTCGTAGACGTTGGGCCAACGCTAAACCAACACTGAGTGGATGTGTCGGTGTTGGATGGGTAACAGGGACGACCGTAACGAGCTGTTAGATCCGTTGACGTTGGTTTGATCCATATCGCACCTCCCACTACTGAGACACGAGCGTGACCTGGTGGAAAATCTGGACTTTTATGACCTCACCGGGCGGTTGTTGGTTATAGGTAGCCTCCAAATATGTAAAATCTGATCGGTTATATGACAAAACCATGGGTGCACTTACAATAAATATGTCTTCGAATGGCCTGAATAATTTCATAGATCCAGAGAAACCTGATAGATAGCACGTGTGTCTAATATCGAGGACAACATGAATTTACTTAGTCTGTTAACGTATAATTGGCTGTCAGAGCTAGGGTTAGGTGAGTTAAAATACTTGTTGTGACACCTCGTCATACATGTCGTACCTGAGATAAAGTATATTACTGTTTTGACACGTTGTGATACAAGTAGTACCTGCGATAATTATATCGATCAAATATCTTATCATCACTCTATTTTTTACTCTCAATCACAACGAAGCGATGATTGTTGTCGTAACATAAACTAGATACTTATCGTTAATAATATGATATCGTAACCATAAAACGCTGACTGTTTATATATAAATCAAGAAATCAAGAAACCAAAGGGTTTTGTTCAATTTGAAATCATCATAATTGTGTTAGTTAGCTCTTTCCGCTTCATTTGAATACCCATGTAATGGGTGAACCACCATTATACTTTTTTCAATTCTTTCAGTCATTAATTCAGCATTGATACTTCACGATTAACACTCTTAACCTTTTCTAACCTATTCTGACGCTATTTATTCTTGTTAAATTGTTTCCTTGTTCTGCTATTAAAGTTTCACATAAATTGATCATTACCTTATAGCTGATTCTCAGTTAATTTAATTAAGGAGATACTTATTTTTTTAATAAATAAATGAAAAACACGAAGTGAAAATTCAGCAAGTCAAGGGTCAGTGATAACAAACATACACTGAAAATACAAAATACAAAATTACGTTCATGAAATGGAACTAATTGTTAACCTCCTCAGTAGGCCCTACCCAGTATATTAGGAACGAAATAAGTGTTTAACCCTTTAAACGCCGGTGGCGCATATATTCGGGTTTTCATTTTTTATTAGCACATTAAGTACCACCTTTTAAACATGGTATAGTTAACATGTGACATAAATCAGCAATATTTGAAAACAGTTGACCTCTATTTTATCAAATCTGAATAATTTTCACTCACTTGAAGTTGTGGATCGCGTCAGCAAGCCACAACTTCAAGTGGGTTAAAATTCAGGTTAAATAATTTGGCGGTTAAAAGGTTAAACATCGAAATTTGGAATTGTTTGATCTTAAACAAATATGAATAATTTTCACTCACTTTGAGGTTGTGGGTCGCGGTAGCGAGATAAAACCTCAAGGGGGTGAAAATCATTTACGTTAGAGCATTAGGGTTTCACAATCTATTTTATTGCATTTATACTATATATTTCTTCCTATCTTACAGTGATGCTGAGTCTGGTCTTGCTGGCTCCAATTCAGTCTATATCAGGAGGAAGAAGTCTCTCAGGGAGGTCATCCTGCAAGGACAACCTAAATAAACCAGCTGATTGGTTGACAAACCCCTGCTCCCTGACCACTAACGGCCACATAGTACAAGTGGACACACCGGTGATCCCGTGGACGGAAGTCAAAAACAGAATCATTTATACACAGAACTGGATGACAGAACAAATCGCAAACAGAAACGAAAAGGTACTTTTGCTCATATTGGGGGGGGGGGGGGTTAACGATGAATGATACTAAAACAATTGTGTTAACCCTCCCAGTGCTGTAGACGCTTTAAAATGTCTTAACCTCCTTTTTCACATCCACATATCGCTTCAATTGTATTTCTGCATATCTAGGGAACATTTTTATTATAAAATGTTTTGTTTTAAATGTCGTGGTATTTTTATAAACTGGTAATTGTGTCAGCAATAGACTAAACAAAGTCGAAACGTGATGGATGTTCTGTACTGATAGAGGTATATTAGATAAATATACCACATTCATCCCCTTTGGACCAAATAGAGTAGTGAACCCTGTGCCATTGACAGTGCCTCAGTCTGTCGCCCGACCCCTGGTGACGTTATCAGTCAATGACATTCTGCCATTACATATTTTTTGAAAAAAATTGATATAAACCATGGAGACCAGAGGGTTTTTTAATTTGAAATCATCATCTCCTTGTTAGCTCTTTCCGATTCATTTGAATACCTGTGTTATAGGTCTGCGACCAGTACACATATTTTTACTCTCATAATGCGGGGAGCGACTTTTGTCGTCAGAATCTGATGTCTACAGGCGTCAGATTATGACGACGAAAGTTGATCCCCTCGCTGTAAGGATTAAATAGTGTGAGAATATCAGCCAACCTAATTTTTTATCAGTTATTGTACTTTTTTTGTGATTTCATGAGTCTCTTTTTTATGTTTTATTTTCAGGTGCTTGAGGATTCACAGTACACGAGTCATAGACAGAAGAAGAAAGTTGAAAAAGCGATGAAAAAACTGAGAAGAAAGCTAAAATTTAACAACATTAAAAAAGAAAAGAAGGTGAGAAACTGTTCGTAGAGAAATAATATATACAATATTACCAATATTTCACACATGTTTAATATTGTATTGTATTGTATATTTTTATTATGGTGACATGTACAAACAGATTCAATGACAATATAAATATGTTTACAATATAGTACCCAGCCCATTTGGGCTTATAAGTCACTCCAAAATGTATGTAGTAAAAAAAAAACATATATGCTGAACGAAACAGCCAAAAATCAACATTATTACACAATATTGTAAATCCCAGCAAACACCAGGATCGACCTAATGTTGGGGCAGTGCCGGGACAGCGACGAAGACATGGACCAACACTGAACCAACACAGAGTGGATTCCCTCCCAGCAAACACGGGACACCAGCCCAACGCCGGACCAATGCCGGCCCACCGTCCACTACGCTGGCCCAACATCGGTCCAAACTCCGGGCGGACGTCCCGCGCCCGCTGGACTGTGTTCGCTTGAACCAAATACATCAGTAACGTTAGGTACAAAAGAGTCATATCTGTCACCATACACAGTGACAGATATGACCCCAATACCACAAATAGAAATAATATAATACAAAACTACACTATATATAAGTTGATGTTATTACATGCCACATATCACCTGTTATACATATAATCAGTACGCCTATCCCATGCCTGACAAATATAAGTACCTAGAAATCTGCAATTAGTTGACATTATCAGTTCAAATTTATCAGACATTGTGGCATTTACGGGAAAAATATATTTATTATTCATAGCGTGTCTCAAATCATTATATAAAGGGCATTCACATATAAAGTGAACCTCACTTTCTACCACACCCATATTGCAATTTTGACATAGTCTGTCTTCGGGGCTAACCCCTCTGAAACGTCCTACTTCAATTTCTAATGGTAAAATTCCCAGTCGTATTTGTGAAATTAGTGAACGTGCTTTCCTCGACACGATTTTAGATAAATATTCTTCTTCTTTGAACAAGTTTTTGAAAGTAATATAGGTTCTCAGTTTTGGTTTAACTAATATTTCGCGTTGCCATTCGCGCTCCATAACACCATACAACAATGTTGAAAAATATTTCAAATCAACTTTTAATAAATTATTAAAATCGTCTTCTCTATCAACCAACTGGAAAATTTGTTTAATTTCATCAATCCAACTGTTTCCATTACCAGAATTATTTGCATATTCCCATTCAAAAATATGTTTTGTCAGCCTGTTTTCATCTAAAGAAAGCAAATGATTCCATAGTTGTAACATTTTTAGGAGTCGTCTATATTTTGGTAATACCCATCCCACATCACCCTGTATTCCCACTACTGGGGCTCTGTTATGTACACCCAAAAAGTAAGATAGCGCACGAGTTTGAACGCGGTTACATTTATGATAATATTTAAATCCCCATACACCTGCGCTATAATCCATTACTGGGATAACCATGGCATTAAATAATTTGGTAAAGGTTAAAAATCGTATGTTCTTTAGTTTACGGAACTTACTTATAACAGCTCCAAGTGCTCGGCCTGCAGCATCTGCGAGATAGTTTGCACATTCAATAAAATCCATATGTTCGTGAAAAACAACTCCGAGATATTTATATTTACATACATAATCAATAACATTTGTTCCATAATAAAATTTATACTGACTCAATTTTCGTCGTTTAGCTCTAAAATGAACTACGTTGGTTTTGGCGAGATTAACACATAAACGCCACCTCCTACACCAGGAATATACACATTTAATCATTTTTTGCAGTTTATCTTCTGAATCAGACATAATAACAACATCATCTGCATATAACAAAATAGAAACACATCGACCATCCATATCAACTCCACATTTCAAGGCATTTAACTCATCAACAAGGTCATTTGTATATAGATTAAATAGGGTAGGCGATATAGTATCTCCTTGACGAACTCCATTAGTTACTGTAAAAATATCTGTCAAGTGACTATTAATTCTGAGTTAATAATTGAAGGGTCATTTATTTCAAATTTCACAAATAAAGTTCTAGGCCCAAGTCTCGTATTCTACCCCCTAATTTAAATGAGAACTGGATGACGGCGGTGATTGGCCGATTTCGTCATGTGACAGGCTGAACCACTCTTTGATTGGTCGGGGGTAGAGTACAAGACTTGGACCGAGTTATGTATGTACACCTTTGTCGCACAAATGCACTACGTCGGATATTGTAGCCCTTTACTTACTAAGTTATCCTATTTAAACCTAAAACTTCAAGTGGGTGAAAATTAACCATATTTCAATTCGAATAATGTCGTGAATAATTACCATAATAATAATAATACAATTTATTTACAGGTAAATAAAATAAATTCCGACCGCGACCCACAACTTCACATTGGTGAAAATTTATTATGACACCAAAAAATTTGAAAAGTACATTTTGAAGTACACATTTATTCCTGAGTGATGATTGTTAATACCTCGGTATTTAAATGGATGTGATTATTTCTCAATGGGCATATACCCATTTCTCTATTACATAAAATCACACATGATATGTTCTAAAGTGTAATAATCCATGTTTAGCAATGTTGTCTATTAATTCCCATTCAGTCCAGTTGCTATTTTACTTTGAATAATTGAATCTGGAATTCCCAGTAAAATTTCCAGCTTCAAGTGAGGAAAAATATGTAAGAAAATATAAAAACATCTCCCAAATTGAATGGAACAACCAACTATATACTAGTTATAGTGATATTTTATTTGAAATGTTTCGAATTTGTATATAGGAGAACAAGGGCCCGTCCCACGAAAAAAAAAGTCCCTTGTCCTGCTACATGCCCGTATAAATACGGTTTTAAACAGTTTAATATGTCACTTAAAATAGATACTACAGCTTCTGGTAGATGTTCAGTTAGTCTCATATTTGAACTTACAACATTTTCACGAAATATAAAAAGTCTTTGTCATTTGAAGATGGAAATTCCGTTACAAATTCCAGCTTCAAATGACGAACAATACAATTAAAACAATTCAGCACGACAATGCTTAAGATCATAATAACATTCCCTCATTATAATTTTTATTTGGCCCTAAGATATTGGGATACAAATATGTTCCTTTGCTAACACAAGTTGATTTTTTGTCACAGAGGGAACCTGATGCTATTAAGGGTATTAAGGATAGAACATTACTGGTGCAGGCGTACCTGGATCTCAGCTACTGTAAAATGAAGGTGAACGTTGTGAGCGGCGTCCATACCATGCTGAACAACCTGTCTGCCATGCTGAACATAATAAGATGCCCCTTGATCACAGGAGGTGAAGCAGTGATTCATACGAAGGAATACTGTGAGCTGGAAAAATACCAGAAAATGGCGCTGCAGGCAAAAAAGACAAACGAGAACAATTTAGACGTTGAGAAAGCCATTTGGGGAATTGCACACGAGCTTTTGGAAAATGCATTGACCATTGCAAAGGCGCAGGAAAAGTTAAAAAAGAAGAAGGGGAAGAAGCCACGACCGAACAAAACAAGGCATTCACACGAGAGACGTGTTGGTGTGAGAAGAACTAATCCTCGGAGGACACAGTCAGGAACCACTCACTAAGGGGTATTGTCAAGTTTGAAACAAATTATAAAAAATTGTATTGGCCAGACTCCACCGACCTCCTACACAATTAAAAAAAAACATGTCGGTCAAGTACAGACAAAAAGCCTCTAAGTCACTCACTCACTCACTCTCGAAAGAGAGACGTGGTAAACAGTATCATTATGGGGAAATAAGCTTATTTTGATCTAACTCTTTAACCGCCAAGTTATTTAATTTGAATTTTCACCCACTTGAAGTTAGAGAAAATTATTCATATTTGATCAAATGGACGTCAACGATTTTGAAATTTTGTGGATTGGTGTCATGTCTTATCTTTAACATATTTAAAAGGTACGTGCAATTTTTTTAATGATAAACTAATATAATAGGGACCGGCGGTTAAAGGGTTAATACATCTACACACTAGCAGTCAGAGTCTGCTAACTGCCACTCACATACGGCATTCTTCCTGCCAGTGGACGCTATGTGCCTTATTATGTACTAATGACCAAACACAAGTCAGCTTTTCACACTTTTAACCCAGGTTTCTATTCTCATTTGCAAACACCTTGATATTTAAACTTCTAGCTCAGGAAATGAAAATGTTTCAGGTTTGCTAAAATACTCAGGTATATTATTTAAAATGAATGCTAGTACTGTGTTCATTTTGATAGATATCTGGTGATGCCATTTTTAATTATTGGATATGATTCTAACTATGCACTGGTGTCCATAGCTGCGAAATTGGGTGCTTAACTCTTACAGCGCGGGGACCGTCTTTATACGTCACAATCTGACGTCTGTAGACGTCAGATTCTGACGTATAAAGACGATCCTCACACTTAAAGAAATAAAATATTTCTAATGGCGGTAGACCCATAACATAAGTATTTAAATGAAGCAGAAAGGGCTGACAAAGCCATTTATGATGATTTCAATTTTTTTAAATTTCAAGTTTATACACAAATAATTCAGCGCTGTAAGGGTTAAAAAGTATAATGTTGTCTTCTAGGTCATGATAACTCATTGCACATTTTAGTCAGTGTGAACATTCCAGGGTGTAATCATATGTGATAGTAATATTTTGATATACAGCTTCTTTTCCTACATGTACAATGAGCGATCTCATTCAAATAACTCGGGACAACAAGGAAATGCCTTTATAACATTTGAGCTGCACTGTATGTATGTTCTCTCACTTAATTTACAGGATGGTTAGGTTAGATGATGGTGTAGAAAGGAGGTCAATATATAACCTCCTTGTGTGTAGCGAACAGGCTTTTATTTGATGAATTATAATGCTAAACGCGGATTTCAAAATGTTATGAATGTGGACGATGATCTCAAGCCATTCACGCCTGGCTCTGCCACCTATACTGTGTTCTTTTCCTAGTGTGATGTACTTTACGTCTAGGTATATATACTCATGTGTGAATAAATAAGTATTGTTTAGCTATGGTATGTACAAAGACAAAACCTTAAAACAATGCTGTTTTAATGTTGGTCCACCGTCTACGACGCTCGACGAACATTAAACCAGCTTTGGTCAACATCTTGTGCTGGTTAACATGGTTAACAGTGTATCATATAATCTGTTCATATGTAACATGTTCAGGGAATACAGAAGTCAACCAAGTTGACCCAATGCTGGGCTAATGTTGGCCCAGCGTCGTAGACGGTGGGCTAGCATTAGCCCAGCATTGGGTCAACGTCTCGTGATTGCTGGGAAGACACCATGATTTAACCCTCCACCACACTTTTAATCAGTTTGATCAGCCGATCAAATCACTGATATTGGGAACGAATTGAATGTTTCAACTTCAATATTTGTAAATGTTTGGTCACACAATGAATAAATTATGAGTAATTTTCATTCACTTGAACTTGAGGGTCGCGGTAGCAAGACACAGCTTCACGCGAGTAAAAATTTAAATATTTAATTCAGCGCTTTAATGGTTAATGTTGTTTTTCATTCTGGCACATCGTCCTAGACGTTGGGCCAGCATTGGCCAGCATTGGTTGCTCGTCTCGTGCTTGTCGTGGAAATGATGGTGCTCTATACTCCATTCCATCTAATATGGACGGTGTAATAAACGCGGATGAACTGTATAAACACAGTATACATGCTTACCACAAAAATCCAAAACGCCGTAACTATTGACATGAACAGTGAGAAGTTACTTGCCTCTCACTTTGTGCACGGTTACATATTGTTAGATCTCAGTTATTGCTAGGTGATCCATTATAAGTGTGATATAAACATATTGTGTGCTTATTTATTTGTTATTTAAAGTGTACGTAGAAAGTAACTGTGGTATAGTTGCCATATCTAGGTTTGTATGTTTATAGAGATTAGATATTTAGTTTTCAATTAAGAAAGCACGTCGTTATTATAGACATGTCTGTAAAGATAATACACCATCTGGCCTAATATATATTTTGTTTAGTTCTTGAATATTCAAGTTATATTTGATAGAAAATGTATATGTAGTATAAAGTTTGTATAGATAGCATGCTAATATTGCATATCGTTATACTGAAGCAACAATGACCCAAATCAAGTTTCAGACATTTGACTAAAATGTCAAAAGTGCATTATTTTTCATAGATTTATTATGGAAAACATATTGAAAGTCCACATAGCATCTTTATTTTTCCCGTCCGAGTCTCAGAACGATTACCAAAAGATGTAAAATTATATTCTGACACTTGATGGTGTGGCTTATTTTTGCGAAATCACCTCTTGCACCACTATCTTTTCCATTTGGAATGTACGTACAATCCTGTATGCTTATGATAATATATTTCTATTAATGGCGACAAGCTTGATATTTATGTAAATTATTTTTTCTTCGAAATATATTTTGAAAATAATGATTTCTAGATATTTAAATCAGTTTGTTATTTATTAAAATATAAAACATGTTAATGGTCTATTTTAATTGCACATAGCATTTTATGTTGTGGTATTGTGTTTGTTATTTATTTAAACATTATATTTCAAATGAATGTAATGTAAATTGCTCTCCAGGTAATATGTTAACTAATCTGTTATTTATTTAAATTATTGTTATTTATTATTTTTCAGAACGTATGAGGTAAATCATTGCAGTAAATAATTATGTTCGGGTATGTCAAGTATACATGTACATTGTTTTTCAAATATCTCTGCTGTCTTGTTATTTATTTCAATAATATATATGTTTTTTTCAATGTTAGTCGGAATGTATGTAAGAGATGTTGTTGTTATATACATTACAATCAACCATCTTTTTTCTGGTTACACGATAAATATTATATTACAAATGTAAGTAGGATTTTTTGTGGTTAAAAATACAATACTGGACCAAAACATCGTGCTCTACACATCGAACATTTATTTGTTAATGTTATCTATGTATGACATTCAACGCACGACAACAATTTATTGTTTAATTGAGAAATGCATCTTATATCTTAGGACTATATGATAAATATCTATACTCTATTTTTTGGACGTTTATGTTTAATCGAACCTTTAAAGCGTCAATTCTGTAATTGAAAAGTATTAAATTTTGCCCACCCGAAGTTGCGCCTCGCTGCAGCGATTCCAAAACCTCAAGCATGTCAAGTGGATACAAATACTTATATTTGTTCAAATTGAGACAGAATATTTGAAATGCTCGCTAATTGATACAAAATCTCCCTTAACCAAGAAAGGTTATCGAGTATAATATTCTTTTTTAATCCAGAGAAAACACCACAGTAGTGTTTTGGCGCTTTAAAAGTTTATGTCATAACTATGGCAGTATTGCTATTTATGATGTTTACTTTCAATTTGTTTGCTTTTATCCCACTGCCTTAAAAACATATAAATGTTACATTTAAATGTTGCGCTCATGTAACGAAAAAAACAACCACAATGTGTTCAATATATATATTTTATTTGTTCGATGATATGCTTGCGAAATGAGCAAAACACTGTTAAAAATGTTTATTCGTTAAAATGATATCGGTGCTAATGATTGGGAGAAACGTGAAACTGAAGTAATAAGTAGATAAATTATTAAAAATCCGAGGGTCGTAACATAAGTATTTTGTGTTTCCGATTCCCTTTAAACAACTGGACATTCGATGATATATTTATTTTCTAATTATTGACCGCTGTGTGAATTGTCAATGTTGACCCTTCACCCGCTTGAAGTTATGCCTCGCTAGCGCGACCCACAACTTCAAGTGGATGACAAATTGTAAATTTGAGACCAAACATTTGCAAACTATGCTTTTTAAAGACTCATTTCAATTTTAATAAATATGATTTTAACTTGCTAATAAAATAGATTAAAACGACATTAGTGGTGCCTTGCGCTTAGAATGTTAAGATTGGCCTCAGGTGTGGTAATGTGATAAAATGCCGCTTTTACCACCAATACGTCTTGGTCCAAGACGTATTTCTTTGATAATTAAGTATTTATTTCACTGCCATATGTCATTACTGAAAATGAAATCGATATTATAAATATATCATATTTACTGCACATGTATATCACTGTATATATTCATCAGTTCGGTTATTTGTATAACGCATTATTTAGCAATGCTGCATTATTTATTTATATATTTTTGCATTCATTTGATGTTTGCAATGCTGATGTAAATATTTCATTTAATTTACAGGGTATGATAATTCCTTCCGCGAATCATATATGAGATAATTGTGATGATCCTCTTTACTCACTGTGTAATTAGTATATTAGTGTATGTATTTAAACTTTCACTCAATGAAACTAATTGTTTTACACTTCAGTGTCATATTTTATGTTCTAGACAATTAAGTCAATCCGTCAGATATAAAAGTCCACAGGGCTGAATAAACGTTATTTATTTTTATTTCTGACTTGTGTTTGGAATTTATTATGCTACTAACAGTAGAGTATGAATATCTTATCTAAGATTTTTATTTCCGTAATATTTATTAATATGGAAGTTAATTTAACTACATTTAATACTGTTCCGATTAAAATTTAACATATTGTTGCGATAAACTACTCCTGTTTCTAACTGTATAACTGAAACAGTAGAATAACCCAATAATCATACTTGCATCTTTTAATAGTAATAGCATACAGAATAATGATTTCAAAACAATATTGAAAATCAGTCAACTTCGCAGGTGGATTTAGACTTATATGAATAGGTGCCAACCACCATGGGAAGAATTCCCATCACAATATGTCAGATACTTGAAAAAATCAAAAAAATCTATCATTTTAATTTTCACTAGGAGCTTAATTAATTTGAGGCATCCACGCCCACGTTGCGATAATGGCGGTGTCCAAGGCAGCGTCAGAACATGACAAGCTCTATCAGCAAAAAATAACCCTTAATGTGAGCATCCCTAGAAAATATTGTGGATAATAACCCTTAAAGCGCTGAAATATTTTTGTATGAACCATGGAGACCAAGGGGTTTGTTTCAGTTAAAAATCATCATTAATGACCTAATTAGCCCTTTCCGCTTGCATTGAATACATATGTTATGGGTCTACGGCCATAATAAATCTGTTTACTTTTCCAGTGCGGGGATCGACTTCGAAATCTGACGTTCACAGACGTCAGATTCTGACTTCTAAAGTTGATCCCCGCACTGTGAGAGTTACATAGATCTCACAGTCCTTATAGTATTACGAAATTACTAGTTTACTTCACTTATTATATTTGTTAGGGTGATGTACGTTTTTAAAACCAAATAACATGTAATTGGTAAACTTTGTGGTTGATTTAGAAGATAACGACATTCACTGATATTACCGATTTACTCATCAAAGAGTAATAATTTGTAGCTGAATTAGTAAATAAATGAATAAATTACAAATAAATGAATGAATGAATGAATGAATGAATGAATGAATGAATGAATGAATGAATGAATGAATGAAGCAATAAAATAATGAATGAATGAATGAATAAATGAATGAATAAATGAATGAATGAATGAATGAATGAATGAATGAATGAATGAATGAATGAATGAATGAATGAAAGAATGAAAGAATGAATGAATGAATGAATGAATGAATAAATGAATAAATGAATGAATGAATGAATGAATAAATGAATGAATGAATGAATGAATGAATAAATGAATGAATGAATGAACAAACGAGCGAACGCACAAACGAACGAACGAACGAGTGAATGAATATATTAATAAATGAATGAAAATTATGAATGCATGAAGGAATAACAGTTTGATTTTTTTTTCTTTTGGGGGTGGGGTGGGGTGGGTTTAGACATGCTTTAATGAATGGTAGCATATTTTAAATCAAGGTCACATTGGGTCGCTCTCAGTGCTCTGATATATAACCAAATGAGATACGAAGATACGACCAAATATCGAAAATCACAGTCATGAGTCATAATTATAAATGGTGCTAAATATAGACGATGTACTGCCGTCACAGTCTTGTAGTCTGCACCTGTTTGATTTGATTCAAAGGAGAACCCCGGTGTGACATCATCATGGGGAATTTCCTAATACATCAATGGAATCTTACTGACAGGCCACATATCCGTGTTAGGAAATATACTATCATTCAATAAAGTGAGTGAGTGAGTGAGTGAGTGAGTGAGTGAGTGAGTGAGTGAGTGAGTGAGTGAGTGAGTGAGTGATTGAGTGAGTGAGTGAGTGAGTGAGTGAGTGAGTGAGTGAGTGAGTGAGTGAGTGAGTGAGTGAGTGAGTGAGTGAGTGAGTGAGTGAGTGAGTGAGTGAGTGAGTGAGTGAGTGAGTGAGTGAGTGAGTGAGTGAGTGAGTGAGTGAGTGAGTGAGTGAGTGAGTGAGTGAGTGAGTGAGTGAGTGAGTGAGTGAGTGAGTGAGTGAGTGAGTGAGTGAGTGAGTGAGTGAGTGATGAATAAATGAATGAATGAATGAATGAATGAATGAATTAATAAATGAATGAATGAATGAATGAACACAAAAAAATACAGATACATGTGCATGTACATAATGCCATATAAGTTATACTATGTTAAGGGATAGTTGCATACTGATGATCATGTTTTTTTTATCTTTTCTTGAAATTAAAATAAATCCACTTTAATGTTTTATTCTTAAATCCGTTTAAGCAATTGTCATTATCAGCAACAAGCTGCAAATTGCTGTCACACTTCTCCACTTGTAGTACATAACAAAATGACCCTTACGTGGTGTAGGAAACTAATCGATTTTATAAGCAGAAAAAATGAGTTATTTGGAACGAATTGAGTGTTTAAACATCAATATTTGGTTTAAAATTAAACAAATATGAGTATTTTTCTCCCATTTGAAGTTGTGGATCACGGTAGCGTGAAAAAACTTCAGGTTAGTGAATTTTTATTTTATTTGATCTTGATGTTTTTCGGCTTCATCTAGTGTCAGGCGCAAATAAGCACACTATCTTTTTAAAAATTGAATATAATAATTATTAAATTTACTTTTGTAACTTTTTTCAACAACTTTTTCTCCAGTGGGTGCTCAAAATGTCAAAATGATCAGTTGTGATTGATACTAGTATCTCGTGAATCATAATAAATAGCTCGTAGATCTAGTCCTGAATAAATTTCCCGTGGATCAATCCTTCCTAAATCTCCCGTAGATCAATCCTTATTAAATCTTCCTTAGATCAATCCTTAATAAATCTCTCGTAGATCAGTCCATATTGAAACTCCCGAAGATCAATCCCTAGTAAATCTCTCATAGATCAGTCCTTCTTAAATCTCTCGTAGACCAGTCCTTATTAAATCTCATGTAGATCAGTCCTTAATAAATCTCCCGTAGATCACTTCTTATTAAATCACTCGTAGATCATTATATCTCTCATAAATCAGTCCTTATTAAATCTCTCGTAAATCAGGCCTTTTTAAATCTCTCGTAGATGAATCCTTATTAAATCTCACGTAGATCAATCCTTATTAAATCTCCCGTAGATCAGTCGTTTTTTAAATCTCCCGTTGTTCAATCCTTATTAAATCTCCCGTAGACAAATCCTTATTAAATCACTCGTAGATAAGTCCTTTTTACCTCTCTCGTAAATCAGTCCTTATTAAATCTCCCGTAAATCAGGCCTTATTAAATCTCTCGTAGATGAATCCTTATTAAATCTCACGTAGATCAATCCTTATTAAATCTCCCGTAGATCAGTCGTTTTTTAAATCTCCCGTTGTTCAATCCTTATTAAATCTCCCGTAGACAAATCCTTATTAAATCACTCGTAGATAAGTCCTTTTTACCTCTCTCGTAAATCAGTCCTTATTAAATCTCCCGTAGATAAGTCCTTGTTAAATCTCTCGTAGATCAGTCCTTATTAAATCTCCCGTAGATCAATCCTAAATAAATTTCCCGTAGATCAGTCCTTATTAAATTTCTCGTAGATCAGTCCTTTTTAAATCTCCCGTAGATCAGTCCTTATTAAATTTCTCGTAGATCAATCGTTATTAATCTCTCGTAGATTAATTTTTTTAAATATCTTGTAAATCAGTCCTTAATAAATCACTCGTGGATCCGTCCGTCTTATATCTCTCGTAGATCAATCCTTATTAAATCACTCGTAGATCAGTCCTTATTATATCTCTCGGAGAACAGTCATTATTATATCTCTTGTGGAGGAGTCTTTATAATATCACCCGTAGAGTAAGTCAGGCTTCACATTTAAAAGCTACCTTTTAATATGTTAACCTGTCCTGTTGAATTTTATTTTTCTAGTTTTCATTCATTCAAAACTAGAATTGCGTCCAGCTTCAAATGACGAAAACTATTTATATTTATGAAAAAATAGACATCCCCGATATTGAATTACTGGATTAGCAAAGCATCTACCAAAAAATATTTAATCAAATTCATTGATATTGCTATTGATCTAAACATGTTTCATACCGAATATACATGGTTCCAGCAACACACGGGCTGAACTCGTTTTGTTATATTAACTTTTCGTGATTGGTGCTCAGCGGTTAAAGCAAGATAACATTTCAAAACTTTATCAAAAATCACAAGCAACATTCTGTTCATTTAGTTCTATAACTTTTTTACCTCAATTCTGATAGTAACAATGCACTTTTCTCCCAATTCAGCATATTTTCCACTCGCCAGAGTTTCATAAAATAAACCAAGCTTCGTGGAGATAAAAGCGAACAACAATTATTTGATAATTATAAACATGATACAAAATGTATCTTTACAATACTGATACTCTCAACTCTGACACAAATATCACTGTGGGCTCGGATGATATATGTGTCTTCATAGTGAGAATATAAACACATACTGGTCTCAACATGTAACATGTATCAAGCAAAACAGGAGCAACAAATACATAACAAATATTTGTGTCAAAGAAAGACATATAAAACAAAGAAGAAATATGAAACACAATAAATATTTGTATTATGGCATTTAGAGTATGATCATAGTTAGTATTGTGGGGAGCCTCCGTGACCGAGAGGTAGCGTGCTCGGCCTCAGACCGCCAGGGCTCGAATTTCGAATCCTGTGTCTGGAGGACAGTGTCATCTCAATCATCTCACCATCCTCAGGAGGTTCTCCTGGCCCAGTTTAGCCTATATGTGCACAAAGGTGGCCTAAAGCCCGATTCATTTCATTTCATTTAGTATGATCATAAATATAGGTGCTACACCAATAACACATAACATGATCACACACACATACTTAAATACATTGATTAGTCAAGTACAAACATGTGATTTGAGGAATAATAAATACGTTAAACATATTATAAAGTTAATATGTTACAGCCCTGTCAAATCCTTTAATGTAAACTCATATTATTATATTATTACATATGCCATTTTGCTCATAAGAGACACACAGGAATGCTTAGGGCAAGTATCACAGTTCTGCTTATTATAAAAACAGATGAACATGAAGATATGTTGCAGTCATGTTGTCATATTTGTAAGAAATTCTCAACATAGTGAAGTGGATAATACCATCTTTTCATGACAAGGTGACGATTTCAAACAATAAATGAAATTGTGTTAATAAATAAAACATAAAATATGTCAAAACAAATACATGTATGCCTACCCAAGGATTGCACACATATCTTTCAGAAAAGAAACCATTTATTTTTTAATTGAAAAAACCCAAATCAGGCTAAGATCATCAACTATACAATATGTCCGTCTCCGCTTTACATTAGAATACATTACAAGACATTAGAATACATTAAATACATTATAATAACTTACATTAGAGTAATGTGGTAATACAATGATTAACCCGTGTATTGCTGAATTGTATTTCTGAGTGTTTGTGAGCATTTTTCATTCATTGAAAGCTGGAATTTTTTTGAATGAAAAATAATATTATTAATGAAACACAGATCTTGAATTATTTGATTAACTGAGCATCTGCCGAACAAAAACAAGTTAAATGTATTTAGTCTAAAATTTGCTTGAAAATGTTTACTGTTTTAGCAGCTGCGAAATGGTTAAAATATACGACCCTTTGACGACAAAGCTACGAAGGTTATCATTTCGTTATTCTGGAAGCATAAAACAAAGGATCTAAAAACATGAAATAAGAGATCGACAGCTAAATTGTGTGTATACAAAAATGTGCGTGAAATAGTAGTAGTAGCAAAAATTAAAAGGCGTGGCGTTTAAAATGATGATAGATGAAATGGTAGATCTAGATATACAAATAAGAAATGATTAGTTTGGATTTAAGCAAAAGTATGAGCGCAAATATAGAATGAAACATAGAATAGCGTGACTACAGATCGATGCACATGAATCAGATGAGTAACATTAAAATATAATATAACGTCTTAGAGGCAGTGTTTCTGGGTTGATGTTTGTCATATGCTTAATAATTATACCAGAATAAATTGTTTTAATACTACTACACATTTGAAACTAAGAAAATAAAAATAAATCTAAGTATTCATGGATGATGTTAACCCGTACACTTGAACTAAAAGGGCTAGACCGTATATATGCGGTCGTAACGGTACCATTTTTATACCGTATGCATACGGTCGTTTCAGTACAATGAGTATAAAGTATACAGACGGTCGTAGCAGTACAAGGGTTATGTACTTGTTCTATTTCGTTTTCTTTTTCTATTCCGTTTTTTATTACTTCCCGTCGTTTCCTTATTTGTTCCTATTCTGTTGTTTTTGCCCTGAGTATTCCGTGAAATGTTCAGCTTAATCACAACCCTCAGCACATTTTCTGTTAAATCCCATATAACTTTCTCGGGAACATAAGTATTGCCCTTTTGTTTTTTATCACGTCGTAATAGTTTCTGGTGCTTGGCCAGCGCACATGCCTGCTTCTTCACATGTCCAGTTTTAATTTGTTGACCTGACACACAGAGCAGTGTAGTCAGCTTCTCACTCAGCCTTCTTAACAGGTTATGTACGACCATTGAGGTCTGGACTTTTCCCTCGTTGTACACTAATCCTAAATATGACTGTAGTAGCAGCAGATCACGTACAAGTCGAGATATCTGAAAAAATCAGGGAATATTATACATTCCAGCGGCATCGTTCCACAGAAATGACAATATGCTTAGTATAAACAATGTCTATCAATGATTAGATGATTGCAATATATTATACGAGCGTGCACCTTTTGAGCTCGGTTCACGGCATTCATAATATAGTATTCTTTTAATTCAAACTAAAAATATGAGTTATTTGATAAAACCCTTGTGCTTCTGAGTAGTTTTTTCATATCGTTCATTCATTTGAAACTGGAATTGTCAACCCTTTAACTGCTACAGTCGTTTTTAAACAGTTTTTATTAGCAGTTTGAATCGCAGTTATTATGAACGAAATGTCTAAACAGAAATATTTGCAAAGTTTCACGAAAATCATTCACCACAGTTAATGTACAGGATTATCACCGAAGGCTATAATCCCCTTTGTGTCACTGTGGAAGCGTTTGTACAGTTAAATTTATGTTTTAGCATAATAATTCTGCAAGCAAACGTCACATTATGAAGCCTAATATCGATCCCCGCACTGAAATAATTAAATATTTTTCCGTGACGTTGACCCGTGGCATAGGTATTCAAATGAGAGACTTAACTAAGACATTTATGATGATTTCAAATTGAAAAAAACTCTTTGGTATCCATGGTTTATATATGGTTAAATGATGATGAACAGATTAAAGATAAACATAGACACTAACCTTTGGTTTTTCATCGGTTATGGTCTTAATCTTTCCCTTCATTTGTTCCAGTGACTGATTCAGCTTTTCGTTTGTATTCAGCGTAACATTCTGTAAGCATTATGATATCGTTGATATCAACTCATGTCATCGCGCATCTTGCTATTCTTCAATATAGTCAGCATATTTGAACATGGTGGGATTCAAAGTATTAATTCGAAACGGATTGAGATTTACGCCTCTTTTGTGTACATACAAACTAAGGCCACTATGGTTTTTCTCTGTTTTAGATGGGACAAAATCCAAAATCTAATGAGGGCGGGTGGTAAAAAAAATTGAAGAAAAGTAAAATGTTGGACCTATTTCTGGACTAGTTAACGAGGACGACAAAAAAAACAAATTTGCACCAATTTTTGAAAAAGTTAAATAGTGCGATGAGCAGAACAAACAAAGAAAAGAAAACCTAAAAAAAAATTCTCTCCGGAAATTTACATGTATTTTTGGGAAATTGACAAACATCAAATGCGCGCTAGGCAGAAAAAAACACATGTTTTTTTGGTAATGCGCGGCTTCGATCCTTGCGCGCGCGCATCTATCACATTATCACACTTATCGCCCAAAACAACTTAAAAAGGGAGTAGTCGTCCCTATCCCAAAAAGTGGAAAGGATCCGAGTGAACCTACAAATAATAGAGGTATTACATTAATGAGTGTGATAAGCAAAGTCTATGATTCCATATTATTTAAACGTCACGAGAAGTGGTTCAAACGATTGCTATGTGAGACACAGGGTGTCGCGCAGAATAATTGTTCAAGTCTCAACACTGCGCTAATGTTACAAGAAGCCGTTTATGCCAACACCTGTGTGTATGTTGCATTGTTAGATGTAAAGAAAGCTTTCGACTCTGTGTGGTTCAATGGGATGCTGTATAAACTTATCAAATTAGGAGTTGATAAAAGACTTTTGAGAATTATAAGTGACAGTTACAATGGCTTCCAATGCACTGTTAGAGTCTGTGGTATATTTTCTGAGTGGTTTATTCCCAAACAAGGTATTCACCAAGGAGACATTTTTTCTATGTTTTTATATTGTGTTTATAACAATGACTTGCTAGAAGAACTCAGAGATATCCCGTGTGCTGTTAAAATAGGGAATCTTAAGATCAGTGGTGTAGGTTTCGCTGACGATATCTCTGTAATGTCTACGTCATTATATACATTACAACACTTAACTGACGTGTGTGTAAACCATAGCAGAAAGTGGAGATATGAATTTGGCCCGAGTAAGATACAGCTCATTATATACGGCGGGCAAGGTGGTCAATTAGTAATTAATAATCATGTAATATATAATGTAGAAGGTGCTAATCATCCCGGGGTACCTCTGTGCAGTACAAAACACGCTGAAAAAATTGCAACAGATGCAAGAATTCAAATTCATAAGAAAATATCATATATGATCCAAGGTATCTGCGCCCGTAATGGTGGAATAAACCCTATGAGTGCATCAAAGGTGTATCTGTCTGTAGCAATGCCGCGGTTATTGTACGGGTGTCAAGTATGGCCTATAAGTGATGATAATGTTGAGTTGATGGAGCGGGCACACCAGGATGCGGCTCGTAGACTGCAGGGGTTGCCGCAGCAATGCGCTGGTCCAGCAGCTACAGCCCTAATGGGATGGCTCAGTGTACAAGCTACTATAGATATGTATAGACTGATCTACCTATGGACATTAGTACTAATTCCTAATTTATTTTTAAAAAATCTGTCCAGCCTTCTAATAGAAACATTCCATATGCCTTACTCAAAGCGTAAAAAAACAGGGCCCTTGTCTACGATTGTTAAAACGTGTCACAAATATAATATACAGGACAAAGTTCTAAGTTTGTTAATTTTAAACCCAAACCATATTAGTCGTGAGCAATGGAAAAATAGTAAAGAATGTAATATGGTCACAATACAGAAAAAAACTGGTATATGCAGTGTATCCTATTTAAAAGTTTGTCAATGTTTGTAAAAAGTGTAAATAATGTTGCAATGAGTTGGATGTGGCGTTTGTGTAGAGACCGGCCTCAGTCAATTAGAAAGTGTAAATGTACTGCTAGATTCGTTGTTAGCTCCGTGAACTATTATATTATGTATACTAAATCCTGTAAGTTGTGTCAGCTCTGTTCAATGTACAGTCGACTATGTCATGAGCACGTATTGTTTGAATGTCCAGCACTTGTCAATGAGCGTGTCAAGCGCTGGACACGTGTCATTGAATCTATCCCTGCCGCTTTGATATCGTCAATCGAATGTATGAATACAAGTGAAAAGTTAGTTTTTATTCTGAGTGGATTGAACTGTGAATATGTGAGTGAATGGAGATATATATAGGAGGAGATTGTACATTTTATTTTTTATATGAGCCATGAATTCAGGCAATTAGCAGTGACTATATATAATAATATGTAAACGTTTGTTTTTCTCATCATATCAAAATAATTATTCAATAGGAGATCTAGTATTATTCTCAATTAGTGGGGGGCCATAATGTCCAATTAGTGTATAAATTTGCACATCTGGCTAAAATAGACAAAATTCGATTATAGGTCCCTTAGACCTAATAGATTTATATTTTTGATGGATCCAAGTTCAAAAAGTACTGGAACCACCATTTAAAGCAAAATCCAAAATGGCCGCCACTGGCGAACAATAACTGTCATATCTATGTAACCAATGGATCAAATTTATTGATGTTAACATCAATTTCATATATTTCGAGGTCAACGGTTTCATTGGTCTCGGTTTAAGCATGATTAGAGTCATATTTTATGTTTCGATCCTTTTTAGCGTTTCTGAGACTAAAATACTATAAAAATTCAATCAATCTACTGACCCATTCGATCAGGTCTGACCATAATTGCAAGTAGACCTATAATAACGTTATGTATGTTAAGTAAATACAATAGAACACAACATTATAAATAATACATATATATGTATGGTCAATTATAGTTATAATTCACTGTCCTAACCAACCTAACTATTATGAAAATATGCTTAAGTTTGTTTTGTAAGATTTGGACGATCTAGGCATTCCTGTAGATTCTTCACAAGCCTATTTGATAGACAGTCGTTTCGGCTTTATATCAGCCATACCTGAGAACTCTGATCAACGCCAAACCCATTGATCTATCTCAATTCATGTTAAAGCTATACATATTTTGTGTTCATTCTTGGCTCTGTGACGGCTCTCAAATGACGCCTACATGTATGTAGCTCTCAATCCTGATGAAAAGTTACAAATAATTTGTGCCCTGCCATGACCCTCTGGCGGCCATTTTGTTTGTCTATGTCCGGTGTCCACGTTTCATCCGCAGAGAATCTTGAGAGAACGTGAAAGACGTCTCAGTCCTTGATTAGAACGTGAGAAACGCGAGGAACCCCATCAGACCGTGACGGCCCGGGAGGCAACGTACTGGCATCCGTAATAGATCGGGGGCCGAACCGTACCGCGCCTTTGTGCCTCCGGAAGTCGACCACCTGCGACCCGTCGCGGCCCGTCCCGCATACCGTGAGAAGCCGTGAAAGACCGTTAGAAAACGTAGCAAGACCTAAATGAACGCCATCTTAGTAGGCCTATACAGACTGTAGATATTATGTTTGCCAGTCACAGGTGCGTATATATATATAAATCTTACATGATTGTTACCAAAATCACGAATCTGCTTCCATTCTGTTGACAATATTATTATATTATTTTTTTGGTTTTCAGAAATGGCGGCCAGCTTGGATTATAGCATAATGCAATATCTAAAGTACTTTCAAACCACACCACTATGTCGGGCATACCTTTTGCGTCCATTCTGTCGAAAATGATGTCAATTTATATCTTATAACCTTGCAGAAATGAAGGCCATCTTAGATTTTACCCACAATGCAATGTCCAAAATAATTTCTGGCCACACCATTATGTCGGGCATACATGAAAACCCTATGGTAAATACTAAAATCATGAATCTGATTATATTATATCGAAAATTATATCAATTTAATGTATGACCTTGGATTTTTACGCTTCACGTCAACACTTTTGAAAAATCAGGAGGGATCCTAGGCTAATGTCGATTAATGGGTCTCATGGGAGTGTCATGCAAAATTTGGTGCTTTTACCCGCCAAATATCGTTTTTTTAAAGCTACCTGACTAAGAGGCTAAGATAAGGACAGATGGGTCATCCCTTCACTGGTATAAAACACGACCTGCATCAAATCAAACGATGCATGTTTATGTCGGAAAATTTGCTATTTTTTATTCGTATCAAATTCAGACACAGTGTGCATTATACCTGTTTTTTGTGAATGACACTAACACACTAGACTTTGGGCCTTTATTGGTTTGTTTTAGGGCCTGCATCGCAGACAGTGGTGCGACATCCAACAACGTAAGCCAAATATATGTTGTTTACTAGTATAGGTATTAAGACCCATCATTGTCAAGAAGACGATTAATTAAGCAATGCACCTGTTATAAGTAGTCCATTTTTTCATATTTTTCTAATAAATTATACGATCAGCTTTTGCAGTTAATTCATTTTCTTGCATGCACGGTTATTTCAATAACGTTTCAAACTATAAATTACTGCTGGAATTACCACAACAACGAAGGTGATATGATTGAATAATGAAAGTACAAAACTTTCTGAAGTAAATGTTATATAAGATATATCAGAGTGGTAGTATTTTGTTTAAATTGACTGAATTTTATCTCAAGTTTAGGTCGGAATAACAAAATTAAAGAGATAATAAAAAAGTCTTTATGTTGAACCTATATTATTCTAGTTTTGCAAAGTTATGGTAATTAAAAAATAATGTGAAGCAGAAAATATCGGCTTCATATAAATAAAACATTTGAATGATTAATGCACTTAACCCATAAAGCGCTGGGCTATTTTAACATAAACCAAGGGCGGGGATCGACTTTGGAGGTCAGAATCTGACGTCTAATGTCTGTCACCGCACTGAAAGGGCTAGGTGTTGAAATAATATACATTTTGCGTACCCAGATGGTAGGATTATTGGCCCAAGTTTCGTATTCCACCAGCTACTTTAAATAACAACTGAATGACGGCGGTGATTGGCCGATCTCGTCATGTGACAGGCTGAACCCATTCTTCGATTGGTCGGGGGTAGAATACAATACTTGGGACCGGATTGTTATACTATTTTTGTTTACTATACCGACCTCTATCCAGTCAGATTCACTCTCCATCCAGTTCAGAATCCTGTAGCTTTCATTGACTAGCATCTCCACTCTGTTTGATAGGATATTCGTCTTTGGGCCACAAAAGGGCGTCGCAAAAGGGCGTCGGAATAGTCTTTGACATTTTCTGCGGGTTGTTTTTGCTGCTTCTGTGAAATTATTATGTTTCAATAGCATCAACGTGACAAGAACTACAAAAACAGAAATATATATAGTTTATTTTAATGCAAACGATTGTATACATCAATTACAGCACAGCTCTCTATTCATCTTGGTTGACTAATTAGGCCTATAATGATCATAATCAACCCCACAAATACGTTTTAATTATATATGTGCTTACAGCTTTGTTTAAATAAGCAGTGATTCTGGATGCAGTATAGTTCTTATTACGTTGAGGGTCTGTAAACATACACACATTTGTACCATTGATAATGTAAAAACAACTGATAAAATCACCAAATTAGAAGGAAGCTAATGAACTATAACATTTCGTTTCTTTGTTATAGCATATTTCTACAGCTATAAGGAGTGGATTCGCATCTTGTAAGATGTTTTTCCTGTCAAAAAATGTTTGTATATTTATATTTCGAAAGTTGCTCTAAATTCCGAAAGGCTATTTTTCATCTTTAATTTACACTCTTAGATACATAAGATACTTATTATATTTACGCATGCATGCGAATCCACTTTATTTACATCCTAAGGTATATACAATTATTTTCTAGAACTCGCAAACAAAAAAATGCATTTACGCGCTTGTGTAAATAAAATATCTACACTCTATGCTTTTGTCTCATAATGCAGCATATATAATTATATAGGTAACTATCCATAAATTTACTGCTGAAAATCACACAGGCACCAGTATAAATTCGGAAGACATGCTATCATAAAGGGAGCAGAACGCTATGTAACAAAAGAAATATGTGGGGGACGTCTTGTGCTAGAATGTTTTTCTTAATCCTGACTTAGGGACATACGGCAATCACAATGAGCACTGACAAGTATGTGAACGCGATATTATAGCTAAGTTACGTAATCAGTATGTTCACGCTCATCTCATATCTTACTGTTTTCATCACAAATGCTTTATTATATGGTTAAAAAATAAACAATGAACATGATCTAGCGACGCTGAATCAATATTAAGACATCATCGGCGTCACATCTCGCTTCAGCTTCTCAGCTGTCTACATAATGTTTCTTTAATGATAGGGCCACCACTGCTCTATCATTAAGCCAGCATATTGTTGCCATCTTGGCTTAGTCACACATTTTTTGTATCACTACACATATCGCGGATATGGCTAGCTCACCAGGCCTCACTCAATGCAATGCTACCACAATTAGGTAATGGCAAAGCTATTTGCCATATTTCAAATCAAGTCAAGTCACGTCAAGTACAATTTATTTAACTGCCACCTAAAATTCATTTAAAAACATTATAATAGTGCATATATTGTGGCCAGTCAGTACTGACTCATGAAACAGTATCGGAATTCCACAGTGATATAATGTATACCGAACCAATGTCTGTTCAGTGCTGGACATGCGTCACATTGGCTGGGCTATCACAGGGGTCATTATTATTGTAAAAAATGTGAAATATAACATAGAAATAAATTATGTTAAGCTCTAAGTAGCCGAATCATATTCGAGTACAGGAGATACCAATCCGTCACAAAGAGTACAAAAACAATGTTTTGGTGTGAACGGTAAATCCCTAGTACCGTAGTAAAATATTAGGTGAACATAATAAGAAATATACATGAAAACTATTTAATTAAAAAATGGGATGGCGAAGACGGCGGACGTGGACAAACGCAGGGCACCACGAACGCCAATAGTAAAAACTATTTCCTCTCTGGGACCAAAAGCAGAGTAGGTAAAAACATTTTTCCCCATACTATATGTCAACCCAGCGTCGTCACACTGAGACCTGGAAAATGTGTTTTAAATATAAAAAATGAGAATCAATTAATTGATTAGTAATTGTGAAAGCACAAAGCGGTTGCTGGATGAGCGGAGGCTGGTTTGTCAGGGACATTGAATGAGCGTAAAATGAACAACTTATCATTTTGGGTAAGCTATTGAAGGTGAACATGTAAGATGAATTATCACGTAGCTCGAGCTAAGAGTAAAGAGTTCATGATTTGTTCATGTGTTTACGGTCAGCTGAAATATTGTCCACGTGTTGAAAAATACCATACAATGTCACTGTACATTGAACGCAGTTATGCTGGGTATACCATGTATACAGGATATCTGTAATTTTAACAGGACAATTAAATATATTAGTCACCGCGTTTTCTTCGTGAACATGCCACTGGATAATTGAATGATTCACCCACTCAAAGGCACATTATAACGCTGGACAAGTTCTGAATATGATAATTCAGAACTTGTAATCAGTAATCAACGTTGTTGCTGGCGTCTAAGACAACAGACAGTACAATGAGACCAAATAGTTTAACCATGGATAAATAATCCATATATTCACATGTATCTCCTGCTAAACGGCTGATTATTCTACATGTATCATCTTGTATAAATCAGTGTTAAACTATGTACAATTCTGCAAAGGTTTACTTAGTTTGAATCTACACTGTGTATATTTTCATGTGGTTTTACAGAATTAACATAACATAGGTCTTCAAATGAATCGGAAAGAGCTAACTAAGACATTTATGTTGACTTCAAGGTGGAAAAACCATCTGGTTGCGATGTTTTTTTTACAAATTAATTCAGCGCTTTAAGGGTTAAATATACATGAATATGTACTTTGATGACAAATGAGTCAGTAATAATCTTTAATTGTGTCAATAAATCATATGTCTGCCTGGTAAAGATGACAAACAATCCCTTTTAAAAATATATTTAGTAGGAGGATTATTTTAATTGAAAGTTTGATATAGTAAGGATATTTTACCATACACTTTTTACTATATGAAATGAATGGGATTAAGGCTACTTTTTGCACATGTAGGCTAGACCGGCCAGGAAAACATCCTGAGGATGGTGAGATAAATGTGATGACACTGCCCTCCAGAGACAGGATTCGAAATTCAAGGCCTGGCGGGCTGAGGTCGAACACGCTACCTCTCCACCACGGAGGCTCCCCATAATATTGAATCTTTACAAAAGAGCGGAGAAGAATTTTTTTTGAAGGCTAGAGTGGGCACTTGTGGACACAGTATTCGTCAGGGATTGAGACAAACTTCCAACATTTGAATAAAATAATTTGAAATGTGTCAATCCGAAATTAGTATAGTTGAAGATGTGATAACTCACCGTATATTACCACGCGTAGGCTTAAAATAATATCTGAAATGTCCATTTCTTCTTTTCTGTTTAATTATCTTACACTGTTCAGGACACAATGTGACTACTAAAGCTATAAGACAATGTTCGGCCTTTATACCCAGTTAATTCTCCAGAAACACGAGCCGTCAACCCAATGTTGTATTAAGGTTGGCCCAGCGTCTGCCACGCTGGATCAACATTAGGCCATGATTGGCTAACAATCTTGTGTCTGCTAGAACATCCTGCTGGTTAACAGATTTTCGCTTGATGGTTACCTGAAACGCTCATCCAATTAGAGAAAAAGCTAGATAGCAGGCATTGTTGGCCCAACGTGTTAGGTAAGTGGGTCAACTGTTCATAGATGTAAGCCCTACACAGATGGCCAAAACGGTTGAGGCAAATGTCGTTAGAATGATGGCCTATCGTCTACAATGTTGGCCCAACATGACAGCAATATTGTGTTTGTAGGAATGGTCAAATGTAAATGACATGACACAGGGATCATATATAGCCATGGCGCTCTTGAGCATACATCCGTTGAGGGTGTAGCTCTATCATGATATGACTATGTTAGAGTGGTTATACATCTATCCCTGATAGGGGGGTGCAATGACATTGAATTTAACATTAATAACACGACACGTAGTTTACTAATAGTTGCCGTCTAAAGTGTGAAACACACCAACGCGTCGCTGGCCCACAATTTAAACAACATTGTCACAAGCGTCGCGCGGGACGTCGCGCGGGACGTCGCGCGAGAAATCGCGTTGGTGTGTTTTACCTTAAAGTCAAACAGCAGTAATTTGCCTACGCGAAAGCTGTTTGCCCCTGCAGTTCATACATTAGTGCTGCAGCAATCAATCAAAAAGTTTAGTTTTTTTAGCAAGATGTACCCTATACCAAATTAAAGATATGTATCTCAGGAATATAAATATCGGCGATGCCATTGCGCGAAATTTGGATAAATTTGATGAGCTAAACCGTTATGTACCATGATGAAACATTTAAAATGCTATAAAACTATAACAGGCTATCCGCAAGGAGCTGATATACATATATATGTTTATTAATATTTTATGCCATTATTTTTAAAAATTAGGGAAAATGAAATTTGTGACTGTTTATGTCCTGGGAGTCAAAATAATCTTCTATTTTCTATTTTCATTTGTGTGACAGGTTTAGCAAAATGGATTAAATAAAGATATATTTACTTTAATGCATATTTTGTATACATAATAACCCCTTTAATGCTAGTGAACATACTGTGATATTGCGAATATAATTAACAGTAATAATGATTTGTTCTTAAAAGTCCAGTAGGCCTACAGACAGACATACAATCCCAAATTTTGATCAGATGTATCCTATAACAAATGAAAGGTATGAATCTCAGAAAATATAAATATTGGGGATGTCATTGCGCGACAGTTTGACGAGTGTTGTGAGCTAACCCTTTCTGTACCATGGCGGAATATTCAAAAATGTTGAAAAAAACATTGATCGGGTTCATCAGGGACTGATACATATATAGGCCTATATGTGTATTAATATTTTACCAATAAATATTTATTTTGATGCAAATATCAAATATGAGACACTTCAAGTCTTAGAAATAAAAATGCGAAAATATTGCGAAAATTTTGACTGAAGGGTTGAAATATGAAACATTGAACTTTGCTCTGCATTTATGTCTATATTTTGTTTTTCGCTTGTTTTTACATAACGTGTGTGTGCTGAATTAAAACCTGTCGGAAATCACTCGATATTTGGTATCCTTAACTTTTAAATAAACAATAAATGGCCACCAAAACCACATCTTTTCTATCTTTTTGTTACAGATTATTGCATTGGGCACAGTATATTGTAACATGCTTTGATGTGGTTCGTATTTAGAATGATACATTATGTACACACAGTCTCTCTGGTTTAATGATCTATATCAAACATTTTTTATTGAAAATTATTCAAATAAGGGTAATTTGGTCAATTGTTTTGTTTGCTTGTATAAGCAGTTTTTTTGTATTATGTGCACATTAGAGCTACATTGGTCAAATATTTTTATGCGGATCTATATATTTTTTCTTTGAGGTAGCTTCTACGATAGCGACCTAAAGTTTATTTAGAAGTCTCCTGGTTTTCTGCAATTGTGTTTTTCTTTTTGTTCATGTTATTTCTTTGTATGTATGTAGACAATCGAATAAATGTGTCTGAGCCTCAGTCTATTGTTTATATTCTGATAAGTTATAGCAGGATAATCCCATAAGATGCCTTATATATCATATATATTATTAGAATTCAGAGAAAATGAATCAGACGAATTCATATTCAGAGCAGCACTTAGCCATGTTAGCTTGTAGTAGCCTTGATCAAAGTTTTGATCGAGTAGTTCGAAGAAAAGATAATAGAGATGTGTTGGCGATGCAATATTTGATATTGGCTTTCAGCCAGCTAAATTAGAATTCATCGATGATAATTATAACGTTCGTGAGTAAAAATAAAGCGTGTGATGGCCCTGTCACCTTACCATATAATCAGTAGGACTGTATCCAGATCAAGACAAGGGGGGGGGGGTTACAGGACACACATCCGGTGATAGGCGCGGGGCGCGTGTGTCCCCTGGAAATATTGAAATGAGAGGAAACTATATTGAAGTAATGAAAAACAAGGTGTGCCCTCTTGTGTAATCTGGAGGTAGAATTGACTTGTTTTAAGGGCAATTTTCACCCGGATTTTGGTCTATATACTGAAGTATACTTACTATATACTACAGCACAACGCATTTTGAGGATATGCCCCTGATACGGCCCTGATTAATCTAAATTATCTCAATTTATTACTGACGGGGGCCCGATTTTTCAAACTTTAAAGCAGTTCCTTGGGATGACATCAATTTTCGTATTTATTTTTCTAATGAAGTAGTATATCCCCCAGATCATGATTGTATTTTTTTCAGTTTTTAGATTTAAAAAAATATTTTTTATCAACATTTCCATGAACCCGCTTAAAACCCAAACAAAACTTTTGTATACCTAAACACTTGCTAAAGGACAGTTGAATGTTCCTACAGCATTGGGTCACATGTTCATGCCGTCGGCCCAGCGTTGGGCAGACAATCAGTGTTGCAGGTTGTATCTTCTCATGTCCTGACTATAAGACACCAATTAGCGGCGATTGCTTTGATCTCACCGTCCAAGACGTGGGAATATGTGGTGAAAAGTGTTCTATATTGCTGATCTGTTTTGTTTACATGGCAATATACGACCTGGAAATGCAACTATTTCACTTTTTTTTCAGTGCTTTAAAATTGTTTTTGACTTTTTTGTATTTTTAGTTAAGATCACTAGGTTAAAGGGACTAGCCCACGCTACAAATCAATTTAAAAAAAAAAAAATTCTGCTGCGCATTCATCAGTTAGGCTAGATATAGAGACGAAATTTCTGTATTTCCTATTTTTGACATGGTTGTCAATAATTAGAAATCAGGAATTTCGGCGCTATATCTACCCTAACTGATGAATGCGCGGCAGAAAAATTAAAAAAAAATTGCAGTTCTAGTCTATGGACATGTTTACATCATATGGTCATATTAAGAAACTAAAATAAAATCACCGATTTTTTTATGATTTTAGCGTGGGCTAGTCCCTTTAAATAGCTTGATATAAATTTAATTTTCAAAATTGACAAAATTGAAAATGTCTCATCCCAAGGATCAGCTTTAAGAAAGTTGTTGTTTAGAGCAAAACATATTGATTGACACACATTCTGCATTAAGTAACGACTTGTTATTATAACTCATAAATTATAAAGCATATCAATGCAAAACATATTTTATTTCTTAAGAATGCCATAGACTGGGTTTTCATAACGCATTCCCAGCAAACGCTATACCCTGGCACAAGTGATATGGGTCGACATTAACCCTTTGAGTGCGGGCGACGCTTTTAAGCGCATTCATACTGTTTTTCCACAACTAAAATTTGACAGAAATTGAACAAATATGCATGTATAAATCTTGAGTAAAGCCCCCATTGTGAAATTTAGCAGGTTTAATTTTTAAGTGAGGAGGTATTTTCCTTTCATTTGAAGTTGGCAATTGCGTGAGCAATGCCAACTTCAAATGAAAGGAAAATGTTAAGTAGTAATGAAGCACTTAAAGAGTTAAATTGATAGTGGGTCAATCTCTCGTGCTAAGTTTGCTAGGTTTGGTATGAAAACTTCCCGGCTAACACGAGACATTTTGAACCAATGTTGTTTAATTTTGGGCCAGCGTCGTAGACGGTGGGCCAACATTAAAACAATATTGGCTCATCGCTTTACGTTTGCTGGGTTACTATTCACGACTGTAGCCATTCTTGTTCTGTAAGATTCCACTGATACTACTGCTGATGTGACAAGGGGATGTCTGCCATTAAAGATATCAGCAGGAAAATCTCTGACAGACTGGAGAAAACCCATGCATCTTAACAAACTGGGAAAAACCCATGCATCTTAGCTTACAAGAGGTGTTTATCCCCGACCACTACAAGCACCGAGTCGCTGATACAATGCTGGCCTAATGTGGGGCCGGCGTCGTAATCGGTGGGCCAGCATTAAACCAGCATCGGATCATCGTATCGTGTTTACTGGAAAATGCATTAAAAAAAATTCACCCACTTGCCATTATCCAGAGACCTAGTGATTGAACTGAATGAGGGCTATTGTGCAAACATAGTGGGGACTCTTTATAGGTTAAATCCTCACTTTCCTAACATTATCAGATTATAAAGACAGTTCCTCATTCTACTAGAATTTTCAAAACCATAACGTTCCTAACTTTTTTTCAAAATCCTCACATTTGCCTCTTCAGGATCAGCATCTTACTGGAACAAAATATTCAGGTGGCAATGCTATGGTAGACAAATGTTATGGATGCCTATGATCTTCGCATTTAGGCTTACAATTACATCCTGAAATTTCCTATTCGATATTCAGTTCCAAAGCATCCTTGATTTTTAAATCCTCACGATGAAGTTGCCATTCTCACATTTTCGTTTTCCTCGTTTTTACCAATAATGAGCCCCGCTATAGGCCTACCAGTCACGTATTTTTTCTAAGAAAGTGAAATAAATATTCATCTCCACACACAAGCTGAAATAAATGTTTACTTGAGGCAGAGTGTGAAAAAAATAGGTGCTGCAGAATGAAAGCGAAATAAAAAAGTTTTCCAATCCAAACGAATACACCCCATACCCCAGATAAATCAGTAGTAGCCCTCTTAGAATACGGTTCTCTTCGAATTCTGTGCGAACACGTAACCGACATCGATATAATTTTGTACACGATGCGTCTTAGTCATTGACCTCCACGCCAAAAAAATTAAAAGATACATACCAAAAAGTTAGTGCATGTAGCATATAATACCATTTTCAAGGGTGCTGGGGAGGGTTGAGCAAAAGCTAATATTTTGTAATTTCGATCGCCGTCGGACTATATTATATCCAGCATGAGTATTCATGGATTATGGATATATCAATCTAAACTCTTTCAGCACTGATACTGTATTTTTGGCTTCCTCTTGTGCTTCTTCTGAAGCTGATATTATTCACTATTTTGATCATACGTGGAAAATAAATTATATAGGCCCTATTTTAATTAAAAGGTTATATTTTTTTGATGAACTGAGTTTGTGTTTTTTTCTGCCAACATTTGAAGTTGAAGTTGCTAGTGTAATTGTTTTTATACTAGAACAGATCACTTAGTCGATATCAGTGATCTGGGGGTCAGGAACCAGGAAGTACATGGTTGAGATGTCTGCTATCCTGTACTACCCTCCAAAGGCAAGCAGCAGTAACTGCGTACTTTTCAACTGAGCTCTTACTGTTGTTTGCCTTAGCACGCCAGTGCACTCAGGTTCTCTTTTATTGATGTTTATATAACCTTCACGTGATATAGAAATCATTTAAAGCGCAACTCAAAACCATTATTAACTTGAACAATTGATATGATATAAAATTTAAATACCATTTGGTTTACATGCACAAATAATTCAGCGTTGCAATAGTTGTAGTCAGGTCCTCGCACTCAATGTAATGAAGCTGTGATTTCTTACTTTTTTGATTTGTTATTCAAAAAACAACTGACGCTTTACATCATAGTTATGCTATAATTTTTGCAATAAGCATACTAAAATAGCGTAATATTTTTTGGTAAATTCCTCATTCTAGTTTTTGGTCGGTCGATTTATATACTGAACCAAGAGTTTGTAAAGTTTAGTAATTTGCCAATGATTATTTATCGGTGCTTTGATTTTATACAAAGTTGTTCACTTGTTATTTCAAAAGAAATGTTTGGGTCCGAAAAAAATCCTACCAGATAAATAAACTTTACATTATAAAGCTCACTCACTCACTCACTCACTCACTCACTCACTCACTCACTCACTCACTCACTCACTCACTCACTCACTCACTCACTCACTCACTCACTCACTCACTCACTCACTCACTCACTCACTCACTCACTCACTCACTCACTCACTCACTCACTCACTCACTCACTCACTCACTCACTCACTCACTCACTCACTCACTCACTCACTCACTCACTCACTCACTCACTCACTCACTCACTCACTCACTCACTCACTCACTCACTCACTCACTCACTCACTCACTCACTCACTCACTCACTAAAGCAGAGCACTTAACATAGTGGCCTTGGATATACCCGTGGGTTTTTAATGTAAGGTGCGGCATCTATCAGTGAATGTTTATGTGCTTAGAGTAGTCCATAGCGACAGATAATCAAATACAAGGTTATGGTTTGAGAGATTTAACATCCGGGTGGGAATCTAGAACGCACTGCTGTGGTTGTGTTATGATGCGAGTAAATACGACTAAATGAAAATTCTGCACTAAATAATTGTGAAAAGAATCTTGAACATTTGTCAATATAAATATAAACATATTTTGAATGGGTGACTTGACACAATACTTATGGCACATGTTATCATTTCAGAGATTGTTCTACTGGAATTTATGACCCACAGAACATGGGTCTAGACACTTTATTTGTAGAGTTATCGCTGATATTAATTGAGCCTCGACGGAAATATTTTTTTCTTGTAATAACGGTCGAAATAGGGCTCAAAATCTGCGGTGTATCCAACTTATGCAATGTTAACATCGTTCGTCTACCTCAGGGCATACCTATGAAATAAAAAAATGGTGATGGAGGACTTGGGAGGGGGGGGGGGGTGCATGGTGCCTCTGGCTGCTGCACTATAAACCATATACCATGGATGTGGTTACTGACCACACAGTAATTTTTCACTATTGGCCAACGTAAACATACTTCATGTCCAGTGTTATACATTCCATCAAGTGATGCACTTTTCCAAAGCCCTTTTTTGAAATACTCAATTTTTGCTACGAACCATTGTACTACTGAATTGTTTGTGCGTATTTTTTCATCCATTTGAAGCTGGAATTGCTCAGGCAATTTTCAGCTTCAAATGGATGAAAAACAATATTATTTTATAAAAATGTACGTCTCCAGATTTGAATTATTTGATTAACTGAGCATCTACCAGAAGATATATAACACAATCAAGTGGTATTTTATTTGGTGTGAAGGGCGGGGGCCCTAGGGTAGTGGTTAGCACCGCTGCCTTTCACGCCAGAGTCCGGGGTTCGGTTCCCGGTCTCGGCGGTTTGAAAGAAACAAAATTGTGACCGAGAGGTAGCGTGCTCGGCCTCAGACCGCCAGGGCTCGAATTTCGAATCCTGTGTCTGGAGGATAGTGTCATCTCAATCATCTCACCATCCTCAGGAGGTTCTCCTGGCCCAGTTTAGCCTATATGTGCACAAAGGTGGCCTAAAGCCCGATTCATTTCATTTTTTTCATTTGGTGTGAAATTTGCTTGAAACCGTGTATATACAGTCTTAGCAGCACAATGGTTAAACGTCGGTCGGAGTTTACACTAGGCCATTGAAACAATAATATTCAGCACTCACTCAGCACTGTGATGAATATCACAAAGAGTTCAAAATAATGTTTTGTTTCAGTGATTATAGCTAAAATTTTTCAATGAATGACTCATAGGTTTAAAATAAGAATGTGCTGATTCATGAGTTTAGTGGATTACAGGTCACATGAGAGATGATTCAGAACTTGTTACGTGTAATCAGCGGTGTTGCTAATGACAACGAAATAAACATTTACGATTAGATGTGTCAGAGGTATGCGACAGGTGGGGTGCTGCCAACAGGGCATATTTATAATACAAGCCATTGGCGGTATTTATTTACTTGTCTTCTGTAATGGACACACCTTCCCAGGAAGCAACAGTTACTGGCCCATTGTTGGGTCAATGTTGAGCGATAGTCTACAACTATGGCCCGACATTGACCCAACAATGGGTGAATGTCGCATGTTTGCTAGGTCACATCTCTTACTGATGACTCACACGGGAATTTTAGCCAAAAAATTCCTTGATGCCAAAACGAATTGATCTTCAGTTCACTGAAATCGCTGCACCTTGACAATGTAAAGCCGTTTTTATACTTTCTAAAGTTATTGACGCTAATATTAACTAAGGTAGACTTATGTGTTAGATTGTATCACTGTTTCCCGAAACATTGTCTTTTTAATAAAACAAATCTTTTATTATTATATTGTGACACTTGCTCTCAACAAGTAATGTCTAACATGCAAAGGTCGTATATACCGGTATATATACACAAAAAAGAGAAAAACTCTCTCCTGTTTTGTCAGACAAAGATACTAGTATAATTGTACACTTTAAAACTCTTATGTGTTGGGTCATATTTTTCATGTGCTATTCAGTCCAAAACCCAAGCAGGTGGCAGCAGGTAGGCAGACATGAAATAAATGAGTTTAATATATGTGGTCAGTTAGCCAGTGTTAACCATTGTATAATTCAGCGTGTTAAATTCGCAAATATATTATCGGATAAAATTGACCTCGGACACCATTGACCTCTAACGTGTGACCACAGGTGTCTTTACAGAAGCTGTGATAAGTATTATATAAACAGGCAAAGAGGAAGTTAAACTTCACTATATACTTATAGCAAACACCACAAGTGTGCTGAGGGCTACCACAATCATGCCAATGACTAGCCACCCTCTGACACACTAATACACTGACACTCCACAAGGGCGGATCCGCGATATGAAGAGAGGGAGGTGCATAGTGATTAGGGGCATGTCCCCATAATTTGTTGGTACAAGGAGGTCAATTTAGGACCATATGCATGATATAAAAGCATTTGGTAAAAAATAGGCGGCATCCTGTTGTAGAATAATTAGCTATACTTCTTTCTGAAAGTTTGTTTTGTAATTTTTCCGTGTGCATTAGCGGTACAAGTCTTGTATTCGACCCCCGACCAATGGAAGAGTAGTTCAGCATGTCACATGACGTGATCGGCTAATCACTGCCGTCATTCAGTTGTTATTTAAATTAGCGAGTAGAATACCAGACTTGGGCCGTAGCAGCCTACTCTATGCGTACAGTTTAAAAGTTGTGACTCGAATACAATATTGACGACATTTACAAAAAATGCTGAGCAAAAAGGTCGTAAGCAAAAGAAAACGGCAATTTAACATGTTTAGTGTGTCCAAAGAATCATACTATATTTATTATTTTTTTCAAATACACTTTAGAAGTCTGCAATATTTACGTGCCTAGCTTTTGAAACATATCCAAGTATATTGTCTAACCTAAAAGCTGAGGGACTGCTGTTTGTGGTGGAGTATTCCAGTTTTCACTTTCAATTTACATTTTAAATTAAATTTCATTTTAAGTTGTATTCAAAATCCATTATGCTATGTATAAATGAGACGTGCTAGCTCTTTAACATGATTAATCTGATATCCCCGCAAGCATAATATATCAATCTAATGTTAGATCAATGTTGGTCGATAGTCTGCAACGCTGGCCCAACATTGACCCAACAATGGGCCAGAGTGTAGTGTTGGCTGTGATAATCATATTGTCTCAATCACGAAATGAATGCCAGTGGGAATAAGTAGGTTTTTATGTTTAACATTATACTCAGTAAACACAAAACATTTGTATTTGTACAATGTCGGCCCAACGTCCTGAACGGTAGTCTAACATTGTACACATGTCATACAGATGTTTTATGTTTAGCGGGTAGCAGGTATTTTGCACAGTTAACCTACAGAGCAGTGATGATATTTCAATGTTTTTTTAAGCACGTATATGTACCTAGGTTTCTAAAATGAAATGTCTCTTTAATCTGTGGCATTATTATGTTTTTTTGCAATTTGAGTTTCAAATTTCAGTTATTGTTACCCACGTGAAGTTGTGGATCGCTTGCGTAAAATAGACTTTGAGGGATCAAGGGGTGAGGATCATTTATAATGAATAATACAGTGTAACTCAATAAACAAGTAGGGATCATTTGCCTCAAGAGGTTACCAGGAGATCTGCAAGATAACAATGATAACCAACAGTTAGTTTATCTATACACCTAACTGTACTAGAAGGGTTGGCCCAACGAGTTCGACGTTGGTCCAAAATTGTGAAAATGTTATAAAAATGGTCTATGTTTACTGGGATATGTGGTCACTCTAATATTTCAGTGGAATTTGTGTCTTGTGACCGCCGCACATAGCTTTAAGTGAATGAAAAATACTTACATTTATTGAGTGATTTTTTAATATCAGTATCACAGATTTCAGATATTTGTCACCTCTAGTATCTGGTCAGACAGGTGTTAAAAAATCACAGAAATAACACTAAAGTCGACATCACTGGTCTAGGACTTATCAACATTTACTCACCATAATAATCCTGTTACTGTCACAATCAGACTCACAATAAACTAAGAATGTGCAAACAGTTTATTACGAATATATCCACAGGTCTGAACAAATATATATCCAGTCCGAATGTGTTGTCACATATTATGAAACATAACTGTATAACTTGTGCTGCTTAAAAGCAAACATCCAGAAATAAGATTGATAGAGATACTCCTTAACATCATTGTGTATAATCTGTTACAACAACGAGCGTTTTTTGTATGCAAAAACGTCGATATAACTATATTTTGTCCACTGAATCAGTTCGTCGTCACATTGACTTTCACTTTGCTAAATATGGCGGCGCCTCCAGGTACTCAATAATATATAACTGGGTCAGCTCGAGTGGTACCATGCATAGCTAGGCAAACAGCAGTAACTGCTGGCTTGGAAAGTGAGAAGTTACTGATGTTTGCCTCTGTAGAGGTACCTGGGCACTTCCCAGTAAACACAAAATATTTATACAACATTTGTACAATGTTGGACCAACGTCGAAGACGTTGGGCCGACGTTGTGGGCCAGCATTGATCCAACATTGGTTCAATGTCTCTTGTTTGCTAGGATGTCCTTGCTATTATGTGTCAACCTTTTAAAAAATACCTGTCAAGGTACAGAAGACATCGACCCAATGATGGGCCAATGTCACGGAGGATGGCACATCATTTTCCAGCATTGGACTATGGCAATGATTGTGTTTGCTACATAGACCGTCTATGTCAGCATCTTACCAGCAAACATTATATAAATAGTGTAGAAAGCGAAGTCAAGTCAAATTCGCTCATGCGACCCACTCCTTCGTGTCGGACAATTATCATGTTTTACGGAATGCTTTGCACGAAACTTTAAAATAATATTTGAAAACGTTAACGCATGATTGCAAGGGATATTGCCAGTTGTATGTCAAGTTTTTTCCATGTCATTGCATTTTAAATTTCCAGAACAATATACACGAATATATTTGTGCATTCGACATTGTTTATTTAGGAGCGGAACCAATTTACTTCTAAATTATCGACTACAGCCAAACACTAACCCTTCAACCGCCGGTCACGATTATATTTTTAATAACCATTAAAGCGTTGAAATATTTTTTGCAAAAACTATGGGGATCAAAGGGTTTTTGTCAATCTGAAATTATCATGATTGTCATAGCTCTTTCTTTATTATGTAATATCCAGACATTGATACAGCCATATTCTGACATTATTATGCAACATCATGATATACAGCTCGCATATTTTAACACAATAGTGTCTTATTTTGTAAACATATTGACACAATCATGATTTTCGGAAACATATTATATTAGGCCTATATAGCAATTTTTTTTAAATTGATCTGACATATATTGACATCATGGTTTGACCACCTGCCGCTCTGACATAGTATTGTCATTGATTCCGTATTGCGATTTTGCAATACAATACAACTGACACTACAGTGCCTGTTGTATTGTATTTCATCGGTATGATGATATATTCTGACATCTGACTGAATTGGGTACGAGCGTGTTAAATCTCCAGGTATTAATATATATTTATATCCATCTTCCGAAACATAGTAGGCCTATTATGTTCTGACATTATTCTGACATTATCAAATTTGCGTAATTATTCTGTACTGGCGTTGGAATCTTAACCCTTGTACTACAAGGCCCGCACATGGACGATTTGAAGCAAGTTCAAAACAAAATTAAATGACTTTAAAATCGAAAAAATAATTTATGGAAGTTGATCATTTCATAAAAAAATTGCATCTGAGAGATGTCTGTTTTCAAATAAATATAAAGACTTTTCGTCAATGAAGCGGGAAATTGCGTTTGCAATTCCAGCTTGACTTGACGAAAAATAGAAACAAACAATTCAGCAGCAGAAGGGTTAGATATCGGGATTACGGTCATAAAGGTGTAATGATTTTGCAAGCCCTGCATATCATCATATCTGCACTTGTGAATATTATTTATTGACTCGGCTCAATAATACATTGACCTGATAAGTTTACCTTGATCTTTAATCGCAAAATAACATCAAAATCGTGTTCAATGTATTTGAATAAAAAAATGTAATATTAACATTGATTAATACTAAGTAATGTATAACATGGTGCAAATCTAATAATGCATGCTTAAAGGAACCCGAGCTGTTTAGGTTTGACAACTAGCGACACAAATTTATCTACATTTTGACAACATTGGCGACAACTTAACCTTGAACTTAGCATAAATAACATCCAAAACCACTTCCTGGTGTTAAACTTATACGAAAAAGTGGTATTACTCATGTTTCTGGACCTATTTGGTAAATTACTATCATAGAGGTTAATTATGTTAATTAGCGTGAATTATGCAAATTACCACATTAGATTTTTTAGCTTGGAGACAGAGTCTCCAAGTTCTTAGTTTGACTTTCAAGACAAACGTCTGTTGTTAACTTCCGCTTTACATCTGTTCTGCCTGTGCAAAGTCAAAAGGCATTATCTGCTCCCTGGTAAACTAGGCATTTACTGCTTCTTAACTGGCTCTTCCTGCCATAGCGCTACCAAGAGGTCGTATTTGCTATTTTGTAAATCAAGTATATACTTCCTTTACGCTGATGTCACTGCCTCCTTCTTGTTAGTAACAGCATGTTCAATAGACAGTATCTGCACACTTGAGAAATAAGCAGATACTTGGTTTTGCTGTGAAACGTTCTATGTCATGCTTGTTCCAGGCGGTCAACATAATGCACTGACCCAATGTTGGTTAAATGTTGTGCCATCATTTATAACACTGTTTCAACATTAAAGCAACATTGTGTCAGTGTATCAAGTTGCCTGTGACTCCCGGCGAAAATGAGACGTTTAGCCAATGCTGTTTTACTGCTGGGCCAGGGTTGTAGATGATGGGCCAGCATTAAACTTGCATTGGATGAACATATATCGTGTTAAGGCCATTTTACTGGTAGGCCAATGCTGGCCCAGTGTTCTAAACGGTGGGCCACCATTAGGCTAACATTGTGTCAATGTCTCGTGCTTGCTGTGTGGCTGTGACCAGATGACACCAGAGAGGCTGATTCACTGGCCGCCAGTCTGGGTAGCCCCCAACCACCCTATCTCCCACAACTGACATCTAGAGGAGCATTATGCAATATAGAAGTTAGGTCTTGGCTAAGATATCTATCTTCAAAAATATCACATTTTGTATTATTAAATGTAGATTCTTTGGCCTTGGCAGTTAAAGGCATTGCAAATTCATATAATTTATACATTTCTAGTGTGTGATACGACTGAATAACGTCTTTTTTTGCAATGCCTGTTCATACATCATTTAGTTATCACCCAATACGCTGCCGTGCAAAAGCAAACGGTAGTAACTGCATACTACGAAAGTATACTGTTACTGTTGTTTGCCGAATTGTAATTGCAGTTTGTGCTCTGATCCAGACCATGATCTGCTTCTTCAGCGAGAGAAGTCGTTTAGCCAATGTTGGTTTAATGTTGGGCCAATGTAATAGACGTCAAGACAATAATAAATATACATTGTGGTGTGCCTAGCGTTTTTGCGAGTGGTGACGACGCACTCAGTCCTGTTGATGTCATCATAGGATGTGTTGATGTTCTCGTAGCTCTACCCACTGGGTACCGTCTCGCGGCCGAAGTGAATCGGCAGCACTCGGAGTGTGTGTGTATATAAAGACATGGGTATCAACTCCACAGCCAAAATATCGGCAGTCCCTTCACAATACATAGCCTAGCTGAGTAATATTAAATCCTAACAAGCCAAATCAAGTGTAAAGTCATCGAATGATAATTATTCTTTGCATATGTTACAAAATAACACCTCCGGGAAGGCGAAAAACGCCATAATTCTCCATAAATCCGGGCACATTTTGTTTGCCGTCATTTCTCGACACGAACCCATCACACTTTCGGTACCGCCCACTTTTCAAGGCAATCTGAGAAAACAACATATTTTACAACACAGCTCACGAATTATAACTTGCCTTGTGGCATATTACAATCTCTTTTTGTCCTGAAGACATCACAAATTAAAGAAAACGGAAAAAAATCATTCGTTGTTTCACTTTATCGACAAATGGTCAGTTAAAGGTGTAGTCAACTGTTAAAATTCACGGGACAAGGGTCCCCCAGAAGGCAATAGTGCCCGTGGGTAGGTCAAGTCCATATTCCATAATAATACTAAATATGCGTTTCATACCTAAAGCCTCATTAAGAGCAAGTTCTCAAATCACAGCAAGTTCATATATACTTGAGCGCCATCTATGAGTTTATAATTCAAAGATCTTGGCCCTTACCCCTACTTGGTCGCTTGCTTGCAAACAAACTGACTGTATTACAGGGTGGATGTTGAAACTGCTTGACCCAAGCTTGTATTGACATGCCCAGTAAACACAAAACATTTCTATGACTTTATGCAATGTTGGACCAACGTCGAAGACGTTGGGCCGACGTTGTATAAATGTTATACAAATGTCTTGTGTTTGCTGGGCAGGTGGACTTTCTCTCAAACATTGTACATTTATTCAATGTTGGTTCAATGTTAGGCCAGCGTCGCAGACGTTGGCCTAGCATTAAAACAGCATTGGATCAATGTCCCGTTTAAGTAGTATCTTGAAATCAGTTCAGTGGCTATATTAATGCCGTCAATCTGTACTCAATAGGCTACTGTTGGCCTACACTTGACCGTCCCAGGCATGCGCGTCTTGCAGTTGAATCATTCTTTAATTTACTCACTGGAAGACTTAATTATGCAACAGGTGTCCACTTTCTACCGGCATACACGATTCGTTCAATCAATGTTGGCGCGCTGTTATACCATCACCGGCAGCGTTAGCCAGACACGAAAACAGCATCGGGTGAACGTTGTGTAGGTACCAGCAGAGATTTTTCATGAAAAATCTCTGGTACCAGCATTATAACAACAGTCTCTCTATCATGCAAACTCGTTGAAAGAAAACGAGAATTAAACACATGCACTGCACTGCTTTCGCGATTGTGCAGTATTAACGTGACGTCAAAGATGATCGCTCAATGGTAAGATAAAATAAATCGTATCTTTATTTTCGATGACAAATATATAAGATACATGAAAATAATAACAATAATATACTTAACTACATGGTCCATAGGGTACCGACGTTTAATAACACAGTACCAGAAATAACCAGCAGATGAAGAAGGGTCTAGATTTATGGTGGTGATCACCCATAATATAGGCTATTGAACTATTTTCGTCTCAAAATTGCACGATGAACAATTAGACAGAGAAGGTAGTATTATCAGCTATGTCAGCTTGGTAAAGACAATAGAGACAGCCATAGTGTTACTACCTAAAATGGCCTTACATAGTTTGTTGCTTATGCTTTTTTTCTCGAGTCCACGCTTTCAGAGCATATGCTTCACAATGCGTTCTAATGTCTTTGTTTGTAAGTCTGTGGCACTTTATTACAAAAAAATGTTCTGTCATTATCATATACTGTCACGTTGAGGAATTGAAAGAGATGTAATTTTATTTGGTGTTTAATCACATAATATTATATCGCAAAACAAAACTGAATATTTCATATTGTCCAAAGTAGCAGAAGTATCTACATTTACTAACATTAATAACCTGGTGGCAGAATCTTTAGTGTGCTCTAGAAAAAAGTTCAGTGGTAAAATTGTGTTACCATGTGGAAATCATTTTTATGTCTCTGTTCGCCTGCGGCCGAAGGCATCATGTTGTCGGGTTGTCCGTCCGTCCGTCCGTCCGTCCGTCCGTCCGTCCGTCCGTCCGTATATTAACAAATATTTATTCAGGATCAGGTCGGGGGTGGGGGGTCAAGGCCAACTTGATTTTTGTTTGCCGGGGGGGCAGGCGGGGGGTCAAGACAAATTTGAACAAAAAAGTAGGGGGTCCAGGCGAATTATCATTTTTTTCAGTGGCCTCTTCAGGATTATTTTTTTCGAGTGAGGGGGAAGGTGGGTCAAACGAATATATTATTTTACTTTTATTATTTTAATTGTTCTGCAAAAAGCATCTTCTGATTTAATTTATTTTGGTGGGGTGGGGGGGGGGGGCAGGTAGGTCAAAAGGATATTTTTATTTATTTAAAAAATATATAGGGTATATTTGGTTTCAGTTATTTTTGGGTGGGGGGGAGGTACGATGTAGATCAAAGGAATATTAATTTTGACTGTCCTTAAAAAATAGTGGGGTGTGTTAACAACGGAGGCATCATGGACGCCTGCGTCGATTCACCTTTCTAGTTTTATTATGTTTATTGTCTATTAGGGTGTCAGGCTTAAGAAAACGTGGTTCCCGTGGTTTCAGTTATTTTTGGGTGGGGGGGAGGTACGATGTAGATCAAGGGAATATTAATTTTGACTGTCCTTAAAAAATAGGGGGGTGTTAACAACGGAGGCATCATGGACGCCTGCGTCGATTCACCTTTCTAGTTTTATTATGTTTATTGTCTATTAGGGTGTCAGGCTTAAGAAAACGTGGTTTCCGTTGCCGCATCATGCGTTTTTCATATAATAAATATGCTTATTTGGTGTACCCCCAAACCTATCTATATTTTAAGGGGTAGGGTTACGTAAGCGTCTGTCGTTGCTGTTATGATTTACCTATCAAAACATGTACTACATCTGATAACATAATTATACCTAAATTTATGTTCTAATGATGTGCTGCACGTTGTCGTGGAGTGAAGAGCCTTATCTTTACAGACGTTGAACCATAACTATTATGAAAAAATAATTAGAATCAACAACAAAACACACTATTGAAATTGTAACACGCCATTCCAGTGGTGCAAGTGAATGCAACATTTTTTTGTAACTCAATCAGCTTACGCGCAATATTTGTCAACAAAAAAAAATTTCCTGTGCCGGCCTGTCCACATATGACTAGATTGTGGTCCTGACACACAAACTTGAACGCCTTATCCTGACTGTTTGTTAATAACTGATTTGCTTTTTAAAAGCATTTATTTGATAAAGATCAATGAATGCCTGTGCTGTCATCGTAATGGCAATAATAGAAGTCGAATTTGTATGATCGTGGCCCCATTGCTTTATGCGGGTAGCTGTGCGACGGGACGTTGACCCGATGCTGTTTTTGTGCTGGGCTGACGTTGCATGTGATGGAATAACATCTCGCCAACATTGATTCAGCGTATCGTGTATGCTGCTGGCTAGTGGACACCTGTTGCATAACTTATTCTGGCTAGTGTGTCAAATAACTGACGATTTGTTGATAAAGTAAGACAAATGATGTTTTTTTTCGTTTTCTTTAATTTTTGAAGTCTTCAGAACAAAGCGAGATGGTGATATGCCACACGGCAAGTTATAATTTGTGAGATTTGTTGTATAATACGTTGTTTTATCAGATTGCCTTGAAAAGTGGGCGGTATCGAAAGTGTGATGGGTTCGTGTCGAGAAATGACGGCAAACAAAATGTGCCCGTATTTATGGAGAAGTGTGGTGTTATTCGCCTTCCTGGAGGTATTATTTTGTAACATATGCAAACAATAATTATCATTCGATGACTTTACACTTGCTTTGGTTTGTTAAGATTTAATATTACTCAGTTAGGCGATGTATTGTGAATGGACTGCCGATATTTTGGACGAGAATGAATGTCGAGCTGCTACCCATGTCTTTATATACACACACACTCCGAGTGCTGCCGATTCACCTCGGCCGCGAGACGGTACCCAGTGGCTCTACCGTATATTGCCGGTTTTGTAAAATAGCCAAAAAAATCGAAACCTAAGGTGCGGTTTATAACCAGATATTCTGTGTGAGCCATGACGATTTCCGGGTCTGGCAACCAACTGACAGACAGGCTGGGCCTATTGTCACCTACGTTGGTGTGAGCTTTGAGCTTGACTATGAAGTCAATTACCATCTGCGACTAAATGTGAATAATAATAATATGGACTATATGCAAACAAATTAACCTAATGTAAATCATGGAAATTGAAACATACTTGCCGGCTGAAAGCCGAAATAATTAGTTCTAAATGTTAATGAAACTTCACGATGGTAGATGCTTTTAAACGTCACATGTAGTATAAATATCACGGTATTGTTATTGTACATAGGGCTGAAATCGTCGTCATAACAGTCTAATTGGAGCTGTAGAAGTACAAAGCGAATGGCGGCGATAGTGCCGTGGAAAGCTAATAGGCATTAACTGTTCACTTGTGATCACTTATCACTTGTAGCTACTGCCTTTTGGCTTTGTAAGACGTTATACTACTACAGTTGTCCACCAGGTGCTGTTCTCTTGGTAGACACAGCCGGCCGATATTGGGTTACCTTCATACCCCTCGAACCATCACCCACAACTCGACGCACAAGTTTCTCAAACCACAACCCCTCGATCCACAACCCCCTCCACCCACAACAACATATTATTTTATCCCATCAGATGCATGATAACCAAATAGCTGGCAAGGTCGCCAGTCACAGCCTGAAAATGGAAACGAAGTGTCAGTCAGGCTAGTAACCAAATATTTATACTTCAAGTAGGCCTAATAGGCTATAGGGCCTATATCGAGAAGTTCCCGAAGTTCCCGCTTTCAAAAGTTCCTATGTTCCACGCACCGTGCATATGAGAACCACTGCAGGCAGTTAAATCAATTATATAATTTTTGTCAACAAAACTGTTAGGGGGGCACTGTTCAATCACCAGGGGGGGAGGGGAGGATTATTTATCCCCCCATAATTTCAACGGTGTCCGCCTTTTAGTCAGAAGGCCCGTTAGTCAGAAGGCCCATAAGTCAGAAGGCCCGTTAGTCAAAGGCCCGTTAGTCAGAAAACCAGTAAGGATGATTAGTCAGAAGGCCCAATTTTCAGAAGGCCCGTTGGTCAGAAAATAAATAAGGATGATTAGTCAGAAGGCCGTTTGTCAGAAGACCCGTTAGCCAGAAAATCAGATAATTACCGAAATCATCTAATTTGTGAACATCCCTATGACCAATTATTTGTCATTATTTATTTACTTACAAGTGCCAGTAACAACGTCTAGCACTTGCATAAGGGTTACGTTAATATAATAATAGTATTATGTTTTTTAACCTAATGTTGCTAACGTAATTTCCACCTTCAATGATTGAAAAATACCCATAATAAGTATATCAAGTGCTTATTGCCAAGTTGCCTGTAAATAATAGTCATTTTTTTACATATAGGAACAAGATAGTATAATAATAATAATAATAATAATAATAATAATAATAATAATAATAATAATAATAGTTGCATATCGTAGGCAGCAATATACACTCCATGTCTTTGATAAATTTGGAACAATATAGGCCTAAATATGAATAAGCAATATGCTCAACATACTGCTTCAAACGCGACCGAGTACCTGAAATTTGCTGAGAAAAATGGTCGAGATAACAAGATACTACTAACAGATTATAATGAGATTCTAATTCTGCGCTTGTCTTAATTAGCACGGTAATAATATATACTGCAATCACATTATACAATAGTTCCCCCGTGCTTAGGTACACTTCACTTTCTCGAATATTCCTTTCCACACAAGAGTCGACAAATAATGCTAGTTATCAGAATAGTTTGACAAACAATTTATTATTTATTCTGAGCAAAATGATACATTTATCAGCACTTGACATAAATGGCTACAAACTCAACACTAGTTGACAAATTTGTGGGGCTTCTCGTGACACACTTTTCACATCTATTTCAGTAAAGTTTAAATATGCAAAAAAGTGTATAGTGCTGAAAAAATTAAGCCACACTCATTGTTGAAAATAACCCAACGAAGCAACCAACCGGTCATCAATAATGCTAGTTTTTATTATAAATGTACAAACTACGAACCGCCAGTGAATTTTTTTTTCAAGATCATATCACGATCATATTGACTTATTAACAACTAATATGCGAAAGTATATACTAATGTTCTAGAGACGCAACATTTGATCTCCATGGGGTTCTACAGGTTTTACTCTCAGTTGTTGTGGAATTTGTTTGTGTATGCTTTTTCACATTTTAATTTTCATGGCTATTTTTCTCTCTCAAACTATTTATTAAACTACCGATTTTTTTGAAAAATACTTGGACTCCATCAGCATTTTTAAGTATCCTTGAATAATTATTTTATGCACAACTCCCAACATTTTTTTATCAATAGCTGGACAACAAACATATCAGTCAAATGCATCCCCCAGCTCTCACTGCCCAATGAACAAATCCTGATTAAGCGGGCCTTCTGACAAAAAAGCCTAACTGATTTTCTGACTAACGGGCCTTCTGACTAATGGGCCTTCGGACTAACGGGCCTTCTGACTAAAGGTCCTTCTGACTAACGGGCCTTCTGACTAACGGACCTTCTGACTAAAAGGGTGTCACCGTGGTAGATGCTATGTGCTAGATATAACACTGTATTTATTACAAATGATCGGAATAAATAATGAATTGGAAATATACAATACAAGTTATTTAGTCTCATGTATATCTAGTTGAACGCAATTTGAACCTTTTGGCTACTCGCGAGATATGATATCTTGCGCTCCATGAAATCACTCCATGTGTAGTTAACAGATTGAAGTGCGACTTTAGGCGGAATGAAAGGTGTAAGGGATCTACACCGACTCTGTGAATGCTATGGGATCACACAATGCGTGATTAGGCTAGACGTTTTTCTAACAAATACACTCTTCTGTTTCATGCAAAAAATGAGGTGTATATAATTCTTTAAACTAAGCCAGCACTGGCCCAAATGTTATGCCAGCGTTGACGCAACAATTAGAAAACTGTTTATCATGTGTGAATGTGGACTATATCACTGATCATTCCCTGTGCATGGACGAAACCTCGCAATATCTCACCGGCATCACGGTGTTATGCGAGATAGGGACGGGCTGAGCTCTCCTCCCACCAATCAACGCTTTCGAAAAGTTTGATTGACATGCAGTATTATGAAAGGGTAGGATTATATCGTATATTCATGAGGCCTTGAGATTCAACGAGAATTGCTAGAATTATATTGTTTCCCATATGATAGATTGTCTCCCATATGATAGATGTATAGTATCACAGCAAACACAAAACCTTTGTATAACTTTCGTACAATGTTGGACCAACGTCGACGATGTTGGGCCGACGTTGTTCAAATGTTATACAAATGTTTTGTAAGGATAGCGTCCTCTGGTGACTATAGCACAAGCTGTTTCAATGCTGGATAAACATCGTGATTGTCCATTGCAAAACACTGCTCTAGCGCTAAATTGTATACCCTTTCGGAGTAGGCCTAAAGTTTATTTTATTGTATTTGAGACGTTGACCCGGCATTGTGCCGTATTCACCTGCCTTGTCCATACAGAGTAAAGAATGGGCTGTTAATGTTGCATAACATGCCGTCACAATAGGAGACCTGTTGAGCTCCAGTACTGTTAATGTACAAAGACGGCCAAACAGTTAATGTGCCAGTGGTGATTAATAAGAGAAAGGTGTACTTATTAATATTAAATGTGTTACATACACGCAACAAATTGTTATTGTCCTCCTTGCTGTGTTCAAAAGATATACGTGTCATTCCTAAATTAGGCCATTAGCGCCAAATAGTCCCCTTTGTTTAAAGCAGCTCCTTGTGATGACATCAATTTTCGTTTTTAGTTTTGTAATGAAGTAGTGTATCCCCCAGATCATGATTTTATTTTTTGCAGAGTTTTTAGATTTAAAAAAATATTTTTTATCAACATTTTCATGAAGCCGATTAAAACCCAAACAAACTTTGCTAAGGGACAGTTGAATTTTTCTACAGCATTGGGCCACATGTTGATGCCGTCGGCCCAGCGGTGGGCAGACAATCAGTGTTGCAGGGGTATCCCCTCAAGTCCTGATTGCGATTGATTTAATCTCACCGTCCAAGACATGGGAATATGTGGTGTAAAGTGCTGTATATTTCTGACTTGTTTTGCTTACATCGCAATATACGACCTGGAAATATATCTATTCTACTCATTTTCGGTGCTTTAAAATTGTTTTTTTTTTACTTTCTTGTATTTTTAGTTAAGATCAGTAGGCTATATAGCTTCATCTAAGTAAAATTTTCAAAATTGACAAAATTGAAAATGTCTCATCCCAAGGAGCAGCTTTAAATGAGCATATACCAGACGATAATTACTATTCATGATGTTCCGTACACCAACAGTATCATCAGAACTCAGAATCATTTATTGTACCTCGGTAACTGGATCACCATATACCGCAGTATAGGCCTAACAGTATCCTCAAAACTCAGAATCATTTATTCACCTCTTTAATACCGCGGTAACTGGATCACTATTTCCCGCCGTATGACATACATTGTATATAGCGCGGTTACAGAATTGTTACTTATTATTTCATTTTGAACAGTAGCAATCAAAAGGTTAATCCCAGGGGTTGTCCTTCTGGGTGGTCGCACCTGCCAACAGTGTGGCCACAACGGGTGGGAAGGGGTGCAATGATTACTGCATGCATACGTGCCTGGTCAACACCCCGTCACGTGAACGTAAATAGGCGCTGTTTTAATCAGACTGGCATGATCAGAAATAAAAAATACGCACTATTAGTTAGGAGCCAAATTTTACCCCAAAAAAAACGGGGTCTACGCGCGTACCGCATACCAATATCGCGGTCTAACGATTCGCGCTATAACGGGATTCTACTGTTTATAACAACAATACCAAAAGGGTTCGTCTCCCGCTCTGGCATTCAAGTTTTAAAGAACAAAAGGTTTCCTACCTGCTCAATCGTAAAGATTGAATATCGTGGGCAGCCTCTGTGACTGAGAGTTAACGTGCTTGGCCGCTGACCAACGGTGCTCAATTTCGAATCCCGTTCTCTTGAGGGCAGTGTCACCTCATTCATATCACAATCCTCAGGAGGTTCTCCTAGCCCAGTTTAGCCTATATGTGCACAAATGTGACGTAAAACCTCATTCAGTTAATTTCATTACATTTGATACAGATAACATTACAGTATAAACATGATCAGGTCGTATTTCTAGATTGTTTCAGCCTTGACCTTGACATTTATAGTGACCTTGGCCTTCAATCGCAAAAATAACGTCAGAAACCACTTCCTCTCGCTAAACTTATTCGAAAAAATGGCATTAACCTTGTTTCTACGCATATTTGTTAAAAAGTTGTATTAAAAAAAACGGCTCAGTATGTTAATTAGGGTGAATTATGCAAATTAGCTTCTAAAAAATTCTCCCCATAGTTGGCGCGATGCCAACAAAGCTAAAAAGGCTCTCAGGGTGTATATGAATACTTATCAATAAAAAAACCTTGAACTTCCCAGTTCACTTTTGGCAACTGGACTATATAATCGTGTGCGAATATAAGTGCAAGCACGCGATACAGCATACCAGAATTTGACTTCTTCAAAACCATTCCCCAAAAAGCCATCTGCACGTACATGTAGTGCATGTACTTTACTCGCACAGAGAAGTCACCTGAGGTGGATGATAGAGTAGGGTGTTGGTGAGTTGGGTAGGTAAAGCAGTCAGACATGAACTTTGGGTATGCTGATTTTTTTTATTTTAAAACTCATGACTACTGTTAAAAAAATAATTCCTTGTTTTAGGGGTCTTGTCATTTTTTTTCAAATCCGAGATGAAATTGAATTGGCCAGACTCCATCCACCCACCCCCCAATCCATTTTTTTCTTTGGAAAAAAAATCGAGTTGGGGCTTGAACAACCCACCCACTTCCAAGTATTTCTCGCATTTTTAGATTTTTGTAACTTGACAGACCCCTTACATTAGTAATTTTAGTTCAGAGAGTATGTCAGATATGTGTGTCCTGGGGTGACAGTTTAAAATGATGCGCATAGAAGAAAGATTGTGTTAACCATCAATTTGCGTGTTTCTGCTTGGATTAGAGAGGCAGAGGCACCTAGAGATCGACTTGTTTTTTACAGATGTAAGTGATTTAGATTATGATCTATTGATATTCCTAGTTATGCTGAGGACTTCACTTGCTCTATGTGACTATTGTTCAAGAATAATGGTAAGTCCACTTCCCTCCCAGGTGTTACCACAATGTGAGCGATAATCACTGTGATAACCACCAGGAAATCGTCTTCAATCTGTGACTGAACTTTGACTTTAACAATTAATTGAACAGAATACAAGATGTCAGCGCCAATCAGAAAACTGTGAGAGGCATGTTGGACCACGATATATCAGTCCTAACACCATACAAATTATTTTGGTTCTGTTGTGAACCTTCGCATTGTTGTAAAAGCTCGCCCCGAGGTCGATATGTCCGTTCGCTATTATCCTTTTAAAAAATGTATTTGGTGTTTTCGATGTAAATACCACCGCCCCGAATAACCATGACACATAGGCCTACATGTATTGTAAATAGTTACGGTAATTATACACATTCTTATAACATATTAAACCTCAAACCAAGTAGGCCTACATTGCCGAATTTCGTTTCTATGGGGTTGTCTCGGCTCATGGTGTAGTGCATAAACCTTCATATACTTTACATGAACATAAAAAGGTAAAAATGTTTACAAATGCAGTGCTTTTATAAAAAATATATTACCATAATGATATCAAGTCAACTGAGTATTCAATGTAATATTGTTGACTGCACGTTCCTTTCACCAGGTGTCACGGTTCTCATCACAATATTTTCTTTTTCATCATGTGTCTCTTAATGCGTAGCTCACACTGCATTTCCATAATAATTATGTTACAGTGTTGAAACTGCCCTGGGGTCGTACCAGCGACCCTGGCATCCGGAAGCCCGAGTGTTACCAATAGAGCTAAAGAGTCGATTCGTTGGCCAGAGTAGTAATTACTCCAGTCGATCATATACACACAACCGTCTACATACCCCCTTTCAAATATATTTGCTCGTCCCTGAGCAGCATTCAACCATCTTCCTGACAGCCAGGCTCGCTGCTCCCGAGGTCTCAGACCGAGCCTTGCTGAATCAGTGTTATCATCCACCTATTGGGGTAGGGAGGATGATTTAGATATTGAATATTCATTATTTTTTTTAACAAAATGCCAACTTAATGTTGGCTCACTGTCTCGACGTTGGCTCAACATTAATCCAACTCTGCTGCCTGTAACGTCTCGTGTCTGGTGAGATGAGGTGGGAGCTGTCTGTGATACTTCCTGTGAAATTCTCGGCGACCAGACATGTGCTGCTTAATGCAGGGCGGGCGTCGTAGACAGTGACCCTGCATTAAAGCAGCACTCATGCCAGAGGTCAAACTTGGGTCAAACAGAAAAAATCTTTCTTGAAAGTCCCCACTCCAATAGATGGTTTTAGCACTGATTCAGCAAGGCCTCGGTCTACGACCTCGGGAGAAGCGAGCCTTGTGTGGGAAGATGCATTCAACACACTCTTGGGTTAACTACTTCTCATGCCTGCCTTTTACCGCAACCCTACCCCCGGTGTTCTGTGAGAGAAGGGGGCGTGACGCAATAGCTAGAGCGTCTGACTGTCTCGTCAGTCATGCATGCGTCCCCGTGTGGGGTTTTCAGAGAAACATCATTGTTTCTCCCTTCTCAATGTAACTAGGCGATCACGTAAATGGCGGCCTCGTCAAGTTGAGGTTGAGACCAGTGTATCGACGTTAATATCGCCCAGGGCCACACGCTGTGCTCTCCTCACACACGTCATTTTAACTGAGTTAACTTTTAAAACAGTATTTTTTACTTTAATTCATCTCGAGCTGTAAATTGTTGCTGAGATTCTCAAATCATGGTGAATGAAAATGGCTGTTTTTAACCCTTACAGCTCTTCAATATTTCTGTAAAAAACATAAATACCAATTTTTTTTTTTTCAATTTGAAATCATCTTAAATGACTTAGTTAGTTCTTTCCGCTTCATTTGAATACCTGTGCCATGGTTAGAAATATTTGAATTCTTTCAACGTGGAGACCGTCTTTATACGTCAGAATCTGACGTCTACAGACGTCATATTCTAATGTATAAAGACAGTCCCCGCGCTGAAAGGGTCGAAATAAAATGTCCAAGCATCATTATTTAGATGTATTATACGATTTTATATTCAATAAATATTGTCACATGTGACAGTGCTGCTGTAATCGTTCTTTTGAAAGCCAAGATCATTTAATTGTACACAACTTTGAGGAATTACAGCGGGATTAAGCTAGTTCCCTCTGCACATTTGTCTCATACATGTATTTGTATTTATGGTTACATTTTGACTGAGGTAACTTTTATAACATAGTATTGTTCCCAATTAATTTCAATTTGAACTTTAAATTGTTGCGGAAATTCTCAACTCGTGGTGAATGAAAATGGGGGTATTTAAAATCAAATGTCCAAAGCATGAGTTTTTTAATGTATTATACCATATTACATTGAACTAGGTAATGGTTCCTTCTTCATATTTGCATATTTGTCTCATTTCACTCACGTAAATTAATCATACCAATAAATCGCTATGTCATATAGCGCAATACTGTATCACAAGCATACCCGTGATTTTCCAAACATATTTTGTGTATAGCTGGTAATTATTACTTATAGTGCTACATTTTGAAAAAAATACCCACTTGAAGTATCGAGACCCACAAAATAAATGTGTGAAAAGGTATTCACATTTGCTTAATTTGTGACCAAATCGTGATGTTTGAACACTCATTTCATTCCCATAAATTGTACTTTAACCCTCTGCCTGCTGATCATGAATATAGTCGTTATTAATTTTTATTAGCCGATTAAATCACTGTTATTTAGAATGAAATGACTGCTTAGACATCAAAATTCGAAAATGTTTGATCTCAAATTAAACACATATGTGTAATTATAAACCATTCGAGGATGTGGGTTGCGGTAGCGAGCCACAACCTCAAGTCATTTAAAACTTTAATAAATTACATTAGCTTAGGGTGAACCTACTATAATGAAACAGATTAAAAACGGTTATAGTCGAACGGAACGCCCAAAGGATAACGACCTAAGGGCCATTGGTCATACGGGCCATTGGTCCTACGGGCCATTGGTCCTACGGGCCATTGGTCCTATGGGCCATGGGTCCTACGGGTCATTGGTCCTACAGGTCATTAGTGCTACAGGTAGGCTTTGACCTCAAATTCAAAAGACTTTCATCATTAGCTAATTTTTTTGTTGGACTCACTGTGGGTACCTGGTTCGAATCCCGGTCAGGTTGATAGTTAGTAAAGTAGCTGTTTTCGTAAAGTAAAAACCGAGATTAAATTTGATTTTAACTTGGGAATGATTTTAACTTGGGAATGGACATGCAATTATTTATTCAGAACGAGAACAAAACATTTTTTTACCTATTACATTTTCAAAACATTCATGAGCCGGCATTATAATTTTAGACCACACAACATGTAATTTATAAGTATAGGCCTACTGAAAGTTTATCATATGAAAATTGATTTTTTTCTCCAACCTGTGTAAAAAAATCGTATTTTCTTTCCTGTATGTTTTATTCCCCCAATTATTATAACCTCGACATCGAAAACTAAATAAAAAGCCTATTCTGCTTAATACGATTGTCGGCCCTATTATGGGAGATATATATAAATTATATCCTACTTAATACGATACGGTTGTATTGATAGAGACATACTTCTCCCAATAGTCAGGGGGTCAAATGCATATTTTTGGTCGAACCTGGAAAGTGGGTCCAAAGTTTTTTTCTCAATGTTTTCATGTTATTTAGGTATTGTACTCCATGAAACTGCATGATGGCATTCTTACAACATTGAGCATTTTTATATAACACGTTTTATAAAATCGCGTCAATCGGGACGCAAAATAATGGTTTTACACGGTTCGAAAAATACAAATATTTATATAAAGCGCCAAACTAATCTATATTTGCCATCATTGGAAATAGTATGTATTCAGTGTTAACAAAAGTGAAGTCCTAATTGTACAAATTGATTGAACCAGAAGTTTTGAGTTATGTGAACCCTTTGACCCCAAGGCCTTTCCTAAATATAATTACCAGTGTAAAAACCTCAAATTTCGCAATAATGTTTGAGTGTGACCTATCAAAATGAAATCAATTTCATTACGAACCTGAATATGATGTCGTAGAGTAACTATAAGACATATGTACCGCAATAATTAATATTCAATAAATATATCGACGAGATACATAATGTTTAATTTTGGCCATACGTTTTAAAATTTTGTATACTACGTCATCCAACGATGTTAACACTTAACATCAAAACATTTGTTCAGAGATTTATACATTTTTAAAAGAAATCATTGTGTGGTGTATTGGCTCTGCCAAAGGAGGTTATGTTTTTGGTCGCGATGGTTTGTCTGTCCGTCAGTAGGATTATTTACAAAGCAATGCATGGATTTGCCTGAAACTTTTATCAGAGGTGCGTCTCGGGCCAAGGAACGATCCATTAAATTTGGAAATGATCCTGTTTAGTTTACGACCCGGATCCAATACACAATCACAGCGGCGAAAGTTTGCAGTCTCTGACTGACTGTCTAGTTCTATTTGATATGTCTATGTTTCTGCAAGTAACACCTATAACATTATACCTTTATGGCAACGTATGGGTGCTCCATGGCTAGATTCAATGTATGACGGGTATTGTAACCCCAATCCAAGCGTTATGCTTTGTGAATAAAAATAAATTTGAAATTATTTTCATTCATTTGGAATTACTTGTGCGAACTGTTCGTCGTGATTGATAATTCAGACCAAGAGGGCCCAGCAGCGAATGACAAGAAATCATAACCCATCCACAGTCTATGTTTTCTTTTAAACGCGATAAAACAACAATTAAAAGGTTTTCAAAAGAGTCATCAAGACTACCGCAGATTATCATGATCTTGATAAAGTGTTTATCAGATACTATGATCCAAAAAATTGTGACATGCCTGCGTCTTTCGCTCTACCAGAGTTACCACTAAACCAAGAGAGCGAGGTAAACATGTTAGAGAAGGGCCAATGAAGGGTCAATTTTATGGGCATTTTTTCATGAAATCTACAAACCATCAAACTGTCAAACTGAATAATTTGTAGAAAAGCAGACAGTGTGTGACACTCAAAACACTCGTAGCATAATTATGCCATCACGCGGTTTCATAGAGTACAATACCCATATAACATGAAAACATCGAGAAAAAAACTTTGGACCCACTTTCCAGGTTCAGCTCCTGACCCCCTGACTACAATGGCAGTGCCGGAATGTCACAGGAAATGGTGTTATAAGACGTCACGCTTTGACGTTGCGCTTATTATAGGCCGATTGTTTTGTAATTTGGGTATGTTATTTGTAACTGGACATTTATCATGTTTGTGTCACATTATATTGAAAATAAATTATGCGGGCTACTTTACCTAATTATCAATTTAAATAACTTAAAGCCTATAAAGTTGTACGGGAGATGGTGACTCAAGCAAAGTCTGATTATTACTCTGAGTAGGTGTGCGCTGCTGAGACTGACCAGAAGGCGTTGTTCCAGATTGTGGATAAACTCCTACATTTACCTCAAGAAACATTTCTGTCGACACATGTTTCTCTAAAACATCTCGACTTTTTTGGCATAATCTTTCAGGACAATTTTTTTAAGGTTCGCATATAGCTGGACAGACGAGCTGCATTGGCTGCTGACAGTCAACCATGGCAAGCTGCCAACACCATATCATCACTTGCTTCGCTCAAACCAGTTCAGACTAGTGCCATTATAATAGTTATTGGAAAATCAGCAAACAAGACATGTGGTTTAGACCCTGTGCCCGTATGGATAATTAAGAAACTTCCTGGCACAATGGCGCCTATCATCGCAGACATAATCAACAGATCCATAGCGCTATCAGCTGTCCCTGCTTCCTTAAAGGAGGCCTGGGTGACTCCAATCTTGAAAAAACCTTCATTGGACCCCGATAACTTTAAAAATTTCATGATTATCCATAACCTTCCTTTTCTTGCCAAAAACACTGAGAATGTAGTGTCATCCCAATTACAGGATCCCTTGAAGACCTACAGCTTTCATGAAACTTGTCATGAAGGCTGTAGGTCTTCATGCAGTCTGCATACAGACCAGCCCATACCACCGAAACTGCTATCACGAACAACCTGCTACTTGCTGCGGAAGATGGACAAGTTGGATGTCTTGTACTCTTGGATCTTAGCGCCGCGTTCGATACCATTGATCACCGTATCCTCTTGCATAAACTGCCATCACGATAACATATATCGAAGTCTGTAGTGCATTGGCTTGCATCGTACCTGGAAGACCGGTACCAGAAGGTGGTGATCGGAGACGAACATCCAGTAATTTCAAACTGGAATACGGAGTCTGTTCTTGGACCCCTGTTTCTTACACTGTATACAGTTGATTTAGGTGAAATTATCAAGAAACACGGACTAAGTTATCACATGTATGCAGACGACACACAATTGTACATCTTCTACACATAAAATGGTGGATTTTCGTCCAAACTTTATCTGAGACCATTGCAAATTGGTGGAATAGACATTCTCCCTGCAGAGAATGTGAAGAGTCTTGGAGTGACACTGGACAGCTGTCTGACTCTTAACAAACATGTCAGTGCCGTTTGCAGTGCTGCTTCTCTGCACATCAGAAACATTGGAAAGATTCGTCATCTTCTGTCTCAATCTATCACTGAAACGTTGTTACATGCTCTCATCACTGCTCGCTTGGACTATTGTAACAGCATCCTGTACGGCCTCCCCAAGAGGCTTATTCAGCGTTTACAGCGTATTTAGAACACCGCAGCACGCCTGGTGACACGCACCGATCGAGATGATGACATGATAACACCAGTGCTTAAAATATTCCATTGGCTACCAGTACAAGAGCGAATCATCTTCATGGTACTTCATGGTACAAAATGATAGACCTCTATGTTATCTTGGCAATGCCTTTTATTTCATTTTTAGTAGTAGTCATTTATATTATCGAAATACCCAGTTTTTATTTTGGCAATGCCACTTAACATGATTTTAGCTGTGTATGTCATACCATGTATATTATCATATGATTTTAACAAACTAACAATCTTGTATATACATGTACATATATCTCTTTCATTTCTATGACAAATAAGTATGTAATGACTTTTCTTTTCTGTCAATAAAATATCTGTCTGTCTGTCTGTCTGGTACTGCTGCTCACGTACAAAACAATCCATGGCAGCGCGCCATCAGAGTTAGTTTCAAGGTAGACTCCAAGCAGAAGCCTGCGCTCATCACCAAAAAACTTTTTTGTCGGCGCAAGACTAAACTCTTACAGTACGGAGGCAGAAGTTTTTTCAGTGCAGCGCCAAAACTGTGGAGCGAACTGCCGGATTCAGTGCGGAAGTGCGAATCCTCAGATGTCTTCAAAAGCGCCTTGAAGAAGCATCTTTTCTGTAACGCCTACCTTTATGTCTGTAAAGCGCACAGAGTATTCTATGTGCGTTATAGAAGAACTTATTATTATCATTATTATTATTATTATTATTATTATTATTATTATTATTATTATTATTATTACTATTATTTTTATTATTATTTTTGTTATTTTTATTATTATTATTATTATTATTATTATTATTATTATTATTATTATTATTATTATTATTATTATTATTATTATTATTATTATTATTATCATTATTATTATTATTATTATTATTATTATTATTATTATTATTATTATTATTATTATTATTATTATTATTATCATTATCATTATTATTATTATTATTATTGTTATTGTTATTGTTATTGTTATTGTTATTATTATTATTATTATTATTATTATTATTATTATTATTATTATTATTATTATTATTATTATTATTATTATTATTATTATTAATATTATTATTATTATTATTATTATTATTATTATTATTATTATTATTATTATTATTATTATTATTATTATTATTATTATTATTATTATTATTATTATTATTATTATTATTATTATTATTATTATTATTATTAAAATTATTATTATTATTATTATTATTAATATTATTATTATTATTATTATTATTATTATTATTATTATTATTATTATTATTATTATTATTATTATTATTATTATTATTATTATTATTATTATTATTATTATTATTATTATTATTATTATTATTATTATTATTATTATTATTATTATTATTATTATTATTATTATTATTATTTTTATTATTATTATTATTATTATTGCCACGGTTGGCACATCTGCCTATTTTTATTT
>OZ024912.1:18331819-18491819 GCA_964017125.1 Flabesymbios commensalis
CTCACGTACAAAACAATCCATGGCAGCGCGCCATCAGAGTTAGTTTCGAGGTAAACTCCAAGCAGAAGCCTGCGCTCATCACCAAAAAACTTTTTTGTCGGCGCAAGACTAAACTCTTACAGTACGGAGGCAGAAGTTTTTTCAGTGCAGCGCCAAAACTGTGGAGCGAACTTCCGGATTCAGTGCGGAAGTGCGAATCCTCAGATGTCTTCAAAAGCGCCTTGAAGAAGCATCTTTTCTGTAACGCCTATCTTTATGTCTGTAAAGCGCACAGAGTATTCTATGTGCGTTATAGAAGAACTTATTATTATCATTATTATTATTATTATTATTATATTATTATTATTATTATTATTATTATTATTATTATTATTATTATTATTATTATTATTATTATTATTATTTTTGTTATTTTTATTTTTATTATTATTATTATTATTATTATTATTATTATTATTATTATTATTATTATTATTATTATTATTATTATTATTATTATTATCATTATCATTATCATTATTATTATTATTATTATTATTATTATTATTATTATTATTATTATTATCATTATTATTATTATTATTATTATTATTATCATTATTATTATTATTATTATTATTATTATTATTGTTATTGTTATTGTTATTATTATTATTATTATTATTATTATTATTATTATTATTATTATTATTATTATTATTATTATTATTATTATTATTATTATTATTATTATTATTATTATTATTATTATTATTATTATTATTATTATTATTATTAAAATTATTATTATTATTATTATTATTATTATTATTATTATTATTATTATTATTATTATTATTATTATTATTATTATTATTATTATTATTATTATTATTATTATTATTATTATTATTATTATTATTATTATTATTATATTATTATTATTATTATTATTATTATTATTATTATTATTATTATTATTATTATTATTATTATTATTATTATTATTATTATTATTATAACAGGAAAAAATAATGGTTATGATACATTAATAAAAAAAACTCTGAACACAATGGTATACATGCAATTCACAACCTTCCTATTCATCACATTGAAATCATGCTTATTAAACCTGTTCTGAACAAACTGCAAAATAAGCACTGACAAGTAAAACATTGCAGTTTATTTTCCAAAATTGTTACCATGGTTAACGATGGTAAAGTCAGTGGTTATTCCTGGGGGCGGGGAACTTAGACGCCTAACTCAGGATTCCTGGAGGGGGTCGGAGGTTGATCCCCCCCCCCCTCCCACAAATCTGAACCACAATTTGTCAACTGTATGCCTACCAATGTGCTGCCATATCTAATAAAGGGTTAAATATCGCCATATAATTTACCTTAGATTGTTTTATATTTAAAACAAATTGCTGATGCGAAGGCGTTAAACCCTCTCGCGCACTCTCCACCCAGCAAGATGGCAGTCCTAACCAGAGTCAAAATTGCTGATATTTAAAATCGCTGGTGACCATCTTCTTGATTTAAAAGGCAGGTTTACCTTCACTGACCTGAACTGTGACTATGATATATTTATTTTATTTTTCACGCATAATTAGGCCTACTAACATATGTTGTTCAATTTATTTCAACCTCCCCTAGATCAGATAAGGTCTATATACATGATATCTGTCAGATAAATTAACATTAAAAATATAATTTTGATAAATCAAATATAATTTTGACACCATACATTAAATACTTGATAAATATCCATGTTCAGACATTTTTTCGTTTGGCACGACTTTGCATTGGACAAAATGTGGCACAACGGCTAGAGCGTCGCGCTTAGCCATTGTAGCTGCTTTACCTGTTGTTCTGTTTCAAAACCCGCTTGGTGCATGATTTTCAGAGAAATATCATGTATTTCTCCTCTCAATATGTTGAGACATTGTCTCGATGTTGTGTATCTTGACTCATGGTTGAAAACGCACCTGGTATGACACATGGATGGCAGTGTGTACGATATATAAGTTCATTACTCAGAAATGGCTGGAGGACTGGGCCCGTATTCTCGTACAAGTTACGATATATCGTAGGCTTCGGATTGGTCGAGATGGCCATCTCGACCAATCCGAAGCCTACGATATATCGTAACTTGTACGAGAATATGGGCCCTGTATGCTTTCCGTGGGGTTTGAAGGGGACACGAATAAACAGATATAATGAGCTGGGCGTAAAAAATAAAGTCGGTTGATGAGTCTTCAGACTATAAACCTGCACCTCCACATATATCAGGAGTGATAAAAAAAGAAAATGTTCCCACTCGTGTTAGCTATATATAGTGAGCAATATCACATAATTTCACTTTTCTGATAACAGATATGTTCATGAATAAAAGATCCTGTACATTTTTTCAACATTGGTGTTTGATTGCTTATAGTGAATTTTGTTATGTAATATGTTATGTAATATGGTGGGCCCATGTAATAGCCCTATATTATGTAGTCGTAATTTTTTTTCAAATGCACTAAATATCAAATATAGGCCTAATAAATAACAATTCAGCCAGGTAAAATTAGTGTTATTTGAAAAACTGACTTCTGTGGGGGGGGGGGGGCTATATTAAGACCCTCTCGCTCATACGTAGGACCAAGGCCCGTAGGACCAATGGTCAATACGTAGGATCACTGACCCGTAGGACCAATGGCCCGTAGGACCAATGGCCCATAGGACCAATGGCCCGTAGGACCAATGGCTCGTAGGACCAATGGCTCGTAGGACCAATGGCCCGTAGGACCAATGGCCCGTAGGACCAATGGCTCGTAGGATTATAGAGAACAGTCCCGTTATAGAAGATGCACTAAAACTGGGTAAATGTAGCGATACACCTTCAATTATTATGAAGTAGTGAATGGTGTGTGTACAATATGTATGTAATGGTGGCTAAGTTATGGGCCAAAATAATGCTACATTGGTCAACACAAAGCCGCCTTAATAGCAAAAACGAGATGTTGAACTGAATCGGCATAATGTTGGGCCAGTACGCTGGGCCAACATTAGTCTGCCATTGGACCAATGCGTTGTGTTATTTGAGATACAAATCCGTAGATGTCCTGAGACTGGGTCAAAAAACTTGTTGGAAATCGGTTACAGTAAAGTCTGATGTTTTCAAATATTATTTTATTTTACCGCATAGCGCAATTTACATCACTGTATGTGATGATTTACGATAAAATAAAATAAAGTATGATATTGTCCAGTAGCGTTTTGACTATATTTAGAAATGCCCATGAGATGCCGGATAAAAAAATGCAAATGTTTTTCAAGAAAATTATGAAAATCAAAAGAATTTCGACTACAATTTCTCACGGATTTGGAAGTGCGTCTTAATTGCAGGTTAAAGGCTCAGATGCTGGCCTACACTCAAAAGCACCATACTAAAATAGAATCCTATTTTTCAAGTGAGTGACATTCTCCATACCGGTACCGAAATTAAACATGGCATTATATGCAGATATCACCCATATGACACGAAGTAATAACGCCAAGATATGTCTAAATGACATGAGACAATACACTTTGTACTGTGAAATGTATCTATAATCACTTGAAAAAAACTGGAAAAGGAGTTCCCGAACTCCGAGGCCCGGCTTTAGTCTGTTTGAGTGTTATAGAGAAAAAATCGCTTAATATTTTCTAAACATAACAGTGTATTGGTCTTCCTAATGGGCCAGAATCCTAAATGTTCAGGATATAAAAAGAGATTGTTTATTAGTAAAATTTTTAGTAAAATTAGTAAACATTGTTCAATGGGTGTGTCGGCCTGGATGACAGGATCTAAGCTAAAGCTTAACCCTAGCAAGACAGAATTTCTTCTTATTCTTGAATAATTTCCCATGCTTAATTCTAGGTCAGGACATAAATTCATCTGCATCAGCAAAAAATCTTGGCGTAGTATTTGACAGTAGCCTGAATCTCCGAAAACACATATCCCAAACATGTAGAGCATGTTCCTGTCATATCCGTGACCTGCGACTAATTATAAAAAGCCTGTCATTAGATCTTGCCAAGCAAATTGCAGTGGCACTCGTCTGTTAGCAAGTTAGATTAGTGTAGCTCACTTTTTCACAATATGCCAGAAAAGGATATCGCTAGATTACAACGCGTTCAGAACTGCCTTGCAAGAGTGGTGACCAAGGCCCCACGATTCAGTTGTTCCCGTTCCTATTCTAAAACGATTACATTGGTTTCCTGTCAGGTTTCGCATTCATTTTAAAATATGCGCAATACCTTTCAGAACCCTAAAAGACAGCCAATCGGCTTATCTGGCTGACTTATTAGTTCGGCCGAAATGCTCAAAATGTCTACGCTATGCTTTTTCTATATCCGACCCAGCCTTATGGAACGCCCTGCTTGTGCCCGTACGTAATACTGAAACTATTTTAACATTCAGGAAATTACTTAAATCTCACCTATTTGATCCAGCTGTCTCACCATAGCGCCTTAGTAGTCCTGCTCTCTGTTGACGAGCCTGCTTTGGCCTCGACTATGAAAAAAGATCACTGTAAGGATTTATGCGCCTATGAGCTCGGGCTGCTGAGGATTTAGCCGCTTTAGAAGTTTTATTGATTGATTAATTGATTTATTTAAATGTTCAGGATATAATCAGAGATTGTTTATTAGTAAAATTTCTGATGTAATTAAGAAAAGAACCAAGGAGACAAGTTAAAATATATCTTCAACGTCTATTTCTTCCACCACCATCGCCAATGCTAGCCAACATGCATTCAATAAAATTGCTAACGACGACCTCGTAGTCCTACCACAAATCTATAGTTTTGTGCTCGTACAGAGGATGTAGCCCTACCCACCAAATTCCGGTTCAATGTTGGGCCAGCGTTGCAGCCAATTGCTGGTTCAATGCCGGTCAAACGTCTACGACGATGGCTTAACACTAATCCATCACTGAGTCAGCTGTATGGGCTTACTTTGCGCAAACACGTGGCATTCAACCAATGCTGTTTCAATGTTGACCAACAGTCTTCGACGCTGGCCCGGAATTAAAACATCATTGGGTGATTGTTCTGACTGCTGTTTTCTGACTGCTGCATCATGCGGGTGACGCTTTCTCATCCGGCGCCAGAAAAAAACAGATAACACGATACATTGGCCTAATGCTGATGTAATGCTGAGCCACTGTCTGCGACGCTGAGCCAACCTTATGTCAATCGAAACCCTTTAAGCTCTAATCACTATATTTAATCGTGAAGATATATTTATTCTGAACACTTTTTAAAGACAAATGTACTTAACCTAGGGACCTGAAACATTATAATGGACATGTTCATAGGGACTTGTGCACAGATATGTCAACCGTTTCCCACACCCCTTTTTCCCCTCTTTCCCCTAAGTAGGACACAAACTTAATAGGATACTGGCCGAAGGCCGGTCCTAAAAACAGACACTTTTTTACCAAAATGTGCCTCAGAATGCCTGTTTCACTTACCAAATCATGCACTGGTTTCTTGCGATGCTATTAAAGGCAAGAGGCAACAGTATTTTCATTATTTATGCTGCTAGAATTTTAATGATGTGAGCCCCCGGACCAACCCACTCCCCCAGGTGAAAGTGTTTTTCACAAAATATCTACTATTTTAATATTACAATAATAACTTCATTTCTACTAGTAGTGGCGAGAGAAAACAAACTGAAAAGGCCAAAGCAAGCGCGAAGGGCAACGCAGCTGTTCGATTTTTTTCGCGCATCGCTCCGGTTTTGTGTGGGAAATGCGGGAACATATACTTCGGAACATATATATTCGCTTTTGCATTTGCGTGGGTGTGTTCTACGCTTAACAGAAACAGTTTGCATTGCCCTTCGCGCTCGCATTCGCGCTGGTATGTTTTGTAATGATACAATAGTGTTTTTAATTTGATCATTTCCATATGCGAATTTGCGCGCGTGTTGGTGTATTTCATGCCTAACTTGCTTATATATATTGAGTCCACATTCCCAGCAGGCACGATAGAGCAAATGAAATGAAATGAATCGGGCTTTAGGCCACCTTTGTGCACATATAGGCTAAACTGAGCCAGGAGAACCTCCTGAGGATGGTGAGATGATTGAGATGACACTGTCCTCCAGACACAGGATGCGAAATTCGCGCCCTGGCGGTCTGAGGCCGACCCCGCTACCTCTCGGTCACGGAGGCTCCCCACAATACTGACTTTCACACGTGGATGGGGAAGAAACATTTTTTGCTTCTTTCAAACCGCCGAGACCGGGAACCGACCCCAAACTCTGGCGTGAAAGGCAGCGATGCTAACCACTACCCTAGGGCCCCCGCCCACACCTAGCTGAATAAAGGCTAGTTCTCATCTCAACATAGGGGCACTTGATGTTGGCCCAATGTTGACTGACAAATTAATAGTGGCTCAGTTTGTCAGATAACGAGATCGACCAATCACGGCCGCTATTCAGTTGTTATGTAAATTATGGGGAAGCCAATTCAATCTACAATTCACTCTTATAACTCAATGAGCAACAGCTATTTAACCCTTTAACCGCTAAATTATTCAATCTGAATTTTCACCCACTTGAAGTTGTGTCTTGCTGACGCGATCCACAACTTTAAGTGAGTGAAAATTATTCAGATTTGACAATATGTCACATTTTATCTTTAACATGTTTAAAAGGTGGTACTTAATGTGCTAATAAAAAATGAAAACCCGAATATATGCGGCACCGGCGGTTAAAGGGTTAAATCGTATTGGAACGTGACATTGGAATCACCACCGCTGAAGAACAGCTATTTCTGCAAACAGAACAGCAATAGGCAGCGTAGCCACCTTCATAATACAAACAGCAATGGCCAGCCTATAGCCATCTTCATCATCAACAAACAGCAATGGACAGTCTAGTCATCTTCATTATCTACATGCTAATGACACACGCGATCACCAGGTTAGATGCAGAATCAACCTAAGAAAGAACACAACTGTTTCAGCGATTTATCCTACTATAAAAAATATCAAAACCACACCCGCTGCAGAGGAATAGAGCCAGAAGTTTATGAGATTTGTCGCGTTAAATGATGAATATGATGAGAAAGTTGTATAGGTTTACCTTTTTATGGCTGTATGACACCACCAAAAGAAAATGATTCACCAAGTTCACTGCCGATGTGAATCACATAATCACCACATACATGTAGGTGAGAGTAGATAAATAATGTAATTAGCTACATTGCTATTTCCCACCACTTTTCATCTATTTTTCTGATTCAATTCCTCAGCCCTTTTTGTAGAGTAATGTAGGAAATCTACTCGGAGCTACCAGTTGGTTACTCTCTTGAAAGATATGCATATACTGTACCCGCCTGTACTGATGAACAAAATGATGATCTTTTCATTCAACAACATTTCCTAAAGCTAAAAGGCGATGCTTCTTTACTTTTTTGGTGCGGGACATCAGAATCATATATGTTGCATACATTAGCTGACAGATACAGAAAGGTTTATGTGTGGTACACATATTATAATGCAGCCTTCCCATGGTGATACTGCAGTGTTAGAAGATTAGTTTGGCGAGTAAACCGAAATTAAAATTGGAAATGATTTTTGGCAGTTCTTGTGTCCGTATAAGAGTTTGTATAAGCTGTATAATGAAATTATTCCAATTTTTTCACCAACGATGCCAATAGTGCCCTCAAATGCTGCAACATGGAAGCATCAACACAATATGCCTTAGGGGTTTTGTCAAGCTAAAACAAATCCGAAAAAAACTTGGAAATGGGTGGGTGGATAAAGCCCCAACTCGGAATTATTTTTTAAAAGAATGGGGGTTGTGTGAATGTCGGCTGGCCAATTTGAGTTTCTCAGATTTTATTATTTTTTTAACTTGAAAAGACCCCTTAATAAGGGTACATAATTATTAAAAAAACACATAATTCCCAGATGAAGCATGAAGTTTTTCCAAGGTTCAGTGATTTGGATTAGACTTGCAACCTGATGCAATTGAAGTTAATATAGCAGTCGGATGCTGAGTAAATTCCATGACCATGATATGGTTTATCTTCAGGTGGTTTTTGATCTTGATGAAATATATCAGTTTTTTTGGTAATCAGGCTGATTGCACAAAACAAACCTATTCACATACTTTCAAAAACAGATGATTTTGCCATTACATACAATGTTCACTGAAAGTTAGAATTAACTCATAGCTCTCAAACCTGCCATGTTAGTTTCTGCTTAACTCAATATTAGTCTGGTTTCTACTGTTGTCACGGAGATGTTGCTGTGGGGCTATGCACTAATCTCAGTGCTTGTTTTCTTCTGGATACGACACGGGACACTAATTTTAGCAGGATGAGGATAGTAGTTTCAGTGCGTTTGCTCTGTCAACAAGCTCATAGGGTTTGGAGATACGATTTAGCCAATTAAAATGTAAACAAAACGGTGATTTCCATGAATTGTATCTGCAAGCAGTATTTGAATGATCTGAGGGAGATCTGCCAAGACCCGATCGCCTGCAATGGGTTAATAAAAAACATCATATATTGTTCGTAAACAGATAACAGTGTTTTGCTTACATTTAATTGACTTATAACAAATTATACACCCACTAATAATCAAAATTGACAAAAATTTAAAATCGAAAGCAGTTAAGGCGTACATCTTGGATTTTACTAAAATGCTCAAGGTTGCAAAATTAGCAACCAAGCTAATTTAGCTCTTCTAACATGTTTCTACAAGAACAGTTTCCAGGAATAGACAAAGCAGGGTTAAGTAGCCTACATAAAACACTTAGGCGCCAACTGGACTAAAAGGGTTGTATCGTCACCGAAGAAATATAAATAAATACATATCGTTAATGATTGTGTATGACCCGCACAAACAACTTACAATAAGGATTGTATTGTTCTGTAAATTATATCATTATGTAGCCGTAGTTTAAATGCCCATATTTAGATAGGGTATACTGTAACAGGATAAACAACACGTTGTGATTGTTGGGAATGTAGTTAACCCTTGCAGTGCGGAGATCGACTTTATGCGTTAGATTCTGACGTCGTCTATAGACGTCAGAATCTGACGTCTAAAGTCGATCACCGCCATGAGAGAATTAAAAATTTACAATGGCCGTAGACCCATTACATTCAAGGTATTCAAATAAAACAGAAAGAGCTAACTAAGACATTTATGACGATTTCAAGTTGAAAACACCCCTTGCTCTTTATGGTTAGTATAAAAATATGTCAGCGCTCCAAGGGTTAACATTATCACTGTTGTTATAATCAGGGATAGAGCCAAATACCTATTTGTATTTGCGTATTTGTATTCGAATTTTGCGTATTTGTAATTGTATTTTTTTTTTAGAGAAGGCTGTATTTATTTATTTATTTATTTATTTATTTATTTATTTATTTATTTATTTATTTATTTATTTATTTATTTATTTATTTATTTATTTATTTATTTATTTATTTATTTATTTATTTATTTATTTATTTATTTATTTATTCATTCATTCATTCATTCATTCATTCATTCATTCATTCATTCATTTATTCATTCATTCATTTCCTTATTTCCTTATTTATTTCCTCATTTGTTTCCTTATTTATTTCCTTATTTATTGCCGTATTTCCTTATTTCCTTACTTCCTTACTTCCTTACTTCCTTACTTATTATTTACTTCCTTCCTTCCTTACTTACTTACTTACTTCCTTACTTACTTACTTACTTACTTACTTACTTACTTACTTCCTTACTTACTTACTTACTTACTTACTTACTTACTTACTTACTTACTTACTTACTCACCTACTTATTTATTTATTTATTTATTTATTTATTTACAGTACTGATTTCACAAAATGGGACAGATTTTTCATCAGTGGCTGGCCTGCGTTAACGCTGGCCAGCCCGTCATTAGCCCGGGTGCAAGCCCGGCGAGACAGGCGCAGAATTGGTTGCGCCCAGCGCATGAAATGGGCTCGAGCCCCCACACGGTGCGGGCCAGGAAAATATACCCGCCCAAATCCTACTTGGGCTTGCGCCCCAGTATACTGTGTGGCGGCTAACATGGATGCTGTGAACCATGTGTCATCTCGCCGGGCTGGCCAGGCTCGCTCTGGGCGAGACAAGGCGCGCTCAGCTTGACCACATTCAGCATCATCTGAACAGCTCTGAGTTGATCTAAACGTGCAATAATTGAGTGCCCGTATGTGTATACATGTAGACCTGTTGCAGTCCTCATTTATTTCTGCTTAGCCATTTAGCATTTAGCATTTAACATTTAAACATTATCTTTAGTATCGGACAAGCAGCTCAGTGTATAAATTCGGAAAATGCGTGGTTTTATGAAGCTACAATCACTGGAATAGACCTAACTGAAGATGAAAAAGCAGGCACCTGGAAAGTCAGGCTCGCCCGGCTCACCGGTCGAGCTTGAAACTGGACCAGACGAGAAGCGCGCCTGACTAACACATACAGGCGTTGACTCAATTCGCCGAGGCTCTAGATTGGCTTGAGCCCCGGCGATATGAGCGCGGCTCCAGTTATATGAACTTATACCAAAACGCATATTGCGGCCCGGCTAAAGGATTTTATAACTTTGGGCGCATACATGCGAGCCCCAAATGGGGTGGGGAGAGAACATGGGGCTAGCCCAGGGCTAGCCTGCGTTAGCCGGGGATAGCCCCACTGAAAAGCTTGTCCCATTTTGCTAAATCAGTACTGTATATATTTATTTATTTATTTATTTATTTATTAGATGAAATATAATTCAAATACATGATTTTCGCAAGTTTAATGAAACAAATATAACATTATTAATAATATTGAATATAATATAATACTATTTCTAAATAACAACATATAGTAACACTATTTCCTGCATTAATTTTATATGCTGAGGCACTTACAAATGTCATTGATCAATTAAATAAATGTCAGTAAGGCCAATCCACCGTTTGCGTACAAAATTCAATATTATGTATTTAAAATGCCTAATACAATAAAAGTATATCATTTCACGCAGCTGTCATTTAATATTTATAACTTCAGTCATTTATTATTTGTATATTCCTGGTTTAATAGTTACCACATTGATTTATCTATACTTTGTTTTAACATGTATTACAATCAAAGCTGTTAGCTTTAAAGTTGCTAATTAAACGGTGCTCCAGGTGCGCCTGTGTTCCCAAATTAGTGAGGCACGACTTGTAATCGTTTACAAGTGGGACACTTTAAGGGTTTAATTCTCAAAGATAAAAGCCATATCTAACTGATAACTTAAAGGGAATGGCCCAGGCTAAAATCATAAAAAATCAGTGATTTTATTTTGGGTTCTTAATATGACCATATGATGTAAGCATGTCCAAAAACTAGAACTGAATTTTTATTTTATTTTTGTGCTGCGCATTCACCAGTTAGGCTAGATATAGAGACGAAATTCCTGATTTCTAATTACTAACAACCATGACAAAAATAGGAAATGCGGGGATTTCGTCTCTATATCTAGCCTAACTGGTGAATGCGCAGCACAAAAATTATAAAAAATTGCAGTTTTAGTCTATGTACATGTTTACATCAGATGGTCATATTAAGAACCCGAAATAAAATCACCGATTTTTTTTATTATTTTAGCCTGGGCCCTTTAATTATCAACTCAATTGCGTCAGCGATGGTTCAACTCAACAACCTAAATCATACTTTTATTAGAAAATCTATCATTTTGTTAAATGTTAAATATGACATTCTAAAGCTAGTGGCTAATAAACATGATGTTCATTCATAGGTGTGATATATTTAATAATAATGTAATAATCAGTCGTATATTTCGTATATTAGTGCACGCTGTTAACCACTTAATTCTATGGCGGAAATTTCGGTCGGCATTCTTCAATCTACGTTTCCGTATATGACGGAAATTTCCGTCGGCATGTATCAAAGGACACACACTATGAAAATAGGTATACTGTAGATCTGGTAATTTTGGCGTACATGTTTTTACGTGAATTAATTCCTGATTTTGGAAATTGGTAAAATTGCATGTGTAACTTTATATGTCAATGTGTGTAAATGGAAGTCGATCTGCCTCTGGAATAGCTTGAATTTGTTGGCGTTCAAGTATATTTTTTGTACAAACTCACAGAATTCAAGTAAATTCAACAAACTGACAACTGTGCCACGAAGAACCTCTCCAGATCATGTCTACAATTTATGATAATTTTTTTTAGCTATATTCATCTTTGCTCTTTTGTTTTGTGTGATCATAAAATGTGTAAAATATTGTATTATATGACCTGACATTTTTCATGAAATGTTTTATGGTGCACAAAGTACGAATAATTTATTATTATCTGTTTCTTTTTATAACTCTCGTCATATGACAGACTGCTGCCACTCATAATAATAAATATTTCAACAAATGCCTATGCCAACATAATGCTCAAAATCTTTATTTAAAAAACCTAAAATACACCCATGTATTATTATTTACAATCCACATTTGCTATGCGGAGACCAATTTTTCCATTTCCCGGATCTATTACGCCCATCACGACTAGACACTTTCTCAGATAGATACAGCTGCCTTGTTTTACAATACAATGTCACCTCAGTATTAACCCTTTAAGTCCCCACGATGCATTAAAGCATCATTTTACATCCCTGAAAACATATTTTATTTTCCAACAACTAAGGGTTTTATAATGATAATTTCCATGAAACTTGCTTACCAATTCTTGGCAAATTTCTTTAATTTTTAAACAACATCAAATCATCTTCATCCACTACAAGTCGAGAATTGCGACAGCAATTCGCGACTTGTAGTGGATGGAGATGACAATGGTAAATTCAGGCTTAAAAGGGTTAACATAGGTAACCTTCCTGGCCAACTAAAATAAAGAACAATTAAATACATGTTCTCGATTGCATAATCTACGTATATTATCAGAGAGTACCTTAACAATATTAGATGTGAAAGATGGTAATTCAATGATACACTCATAGTTTAACTAGAGTTTTTCAGAAACGAACAAAAATGCAGCCCTCACCGTCATTCGGCCATTTTGGATTTTGTCTACCAATCATTGTATATATTAGTATAAACTTTAACACATGACAGCTTATTTTATTCTGTAATTTTTTGCAAGGTTCTTGAGATATCTTCAGAAGAATTAGGAACAAAATAGACTTTAGTCAGGCATTTTGAATTTTACATTTGAATCAGTGAATATTGCTTTACGTCGCTTTTTGAACAATCATGGCAATATCGCGACAGAAAGATAAAGGAGTCAAAATGGCCGCCAGTCGTCCATTTCGGATTTTATGTCTGCGACATTTGTCATGGGTTATAGTTGTGTGAGACCTTAAGCTCTATATTGATGGTCGAGCTATATACGGATATATGAGCGTATGTATGATCCGTACATATATGTTTTCGAGCAGCATTCAAGCAGATATTAAAAAATTATTGAAATGTATGGGATATTTTGTGAGGATGCTCGTTTGATAAAATAATGCAATTTCAGAGATTTCAATTTTTCGTGATTTGAAGATGGAAAATACGTTAGCAATGTTAACCCTTTAATTGCGGAGACCGTCTTTAGAAGTCAGAATCTGACGTCTAAAGATCTCAAACTCTGACGTCTAAAAACGATCCCCACAATGAAATAATTGCCGTAGACCCATAACATCGGTATTCAAATGAAGCGGAAAGAGCTAATGATTATTTCAAATTGAATAAACCTTTTGGTCTCCATTGTTTATACAAACACATTTCAGCATGAGGGATAAGATCACGTTATCATGGTTATAGTACATTATTTCAATCTAATGCCATGCTTGGTGACATCTGAAACACCAAGTCTTTTCAAATAGAGACGTGCGTCTTCAGTTCTTGTTGCTGGATATTCCCAAACATTAGACTTAATTGACATTTTGTTTCCGGAAGAAATCAGAAAATCACATAAAGCTGGCAAATACTCCTTCGTCGGTGCCTCAGTACATTTATACTTGTATTTCCACGAGAAGAAACTTCGGTATAATGCGTCATTAGAATTCACTTTAAAAATATATTTGGCCAATTCTTGAGGAGAAGAAAAATCTTCAACATCAATATATGACCCACTCGGCAAAACTGTACTGTATGTTTCCAATGCACCATAGACTATGGGAACCAGACCTATGCTCAAGGTTCTCCACAACTTCTCACTGATATATTCTCCACTTAATGTGTTTTCAAAAGCAAGATAAAATTTGTATTTCTGTAGATATTTCTCCACATTACATATAATTTTCGTGTTCCGTGGACATATTGAGTTATTGCCGCAATCACCATATAGGTCCACAGGAATATGTCTCATTAATTCTCTGGCATAATTCTCTCTCATACTGGATGTCCCACAGTGACCTACAAGCCACGATACCAGGTCAGTCTTATTCTTAACAATGTCATCGATCTGCTTACTGACCATGGCTGGATTGGATTCTATCTCTTCACACTTTCCATACGGTAGATAAAAATCAGCATGAATAGAGTAAGTCATTGTGTAATTAAATCTGTTTTTGTATAATTTATTTGTTTCCTTGTTACCTGGCGCACGATATGCTGCCTCCCGACCCATAAACACCCACCTTTGTCCAGGTGGTCGATAATTAAAGAAGGCTTCAGCTAGCGCTCCTTGCTTGAAGATCACAACATCACTTGTATTGTAAAGATGGATTTGGTTATGCATTATTTTACATTTACCACCAATTGAAGAATTTTTCATATTCTTCCCAGATGTTGATGCGGAAAGCCTCAAAATTGTAAGTTTTTCATTTGTTTTAACACTATTTGATTTTACACTATTCTCGTAATGGTGTTTTACACGCCTGTACGGAATATGTGATGCAGGACGAATATTTTCTGTGATATTAATCCAAACAACGAAAACAATGGCTGTCAGCACAATGGCGAAGAGTTTCAAAAATTTCCGGTTTTGGTCTTTTTCTCCAAATATCTACAAAACATGTTGTTATTAACATGCAAATGTACTTTTGTCACAAAATTGCACAAACATGTCATATATCAATGACAAATATCAGCACATTTCTGCATGGTGCTTGGTGACTCGAGCAATAACATAACCTGGTATCTACATTTTATTATAATCTATTTGGATCTAACGTCAAATCATACATACCTTCATTTTGAACGTTATTTCGTCTTTCCAAGCTCACAAATGAGAACCTATATGCCCCCTTTCACCACCATTCATGTGTATGCTTTTTACTTTCGCCTGATATTATCAGATTATAATAATTCACACACTGCATCGAGCATAATTGACTACTGTCATCAACGTAAGAGTTAAAACACAATACTACATGTGTATTGCCACATTTAAAGTGTTTTTTCCGCTACCGTGGTGTTTCGCTCTGTCGATTATTTGTGTATGAATGGTTGCTAGCCTGTAATAGTACACTTGTTGTTTATAGAAGAGAACGAAAAAACGAACGAACGAACGAACGAACAAATAATCTGGCTGAATGCTAAGACATGACTAAAATAACAAAATAATTGTTGCAGTTTTTTTAAAGTTGGTTCTCGATGTACTGGACTATATTATTAACATGCCAAATACACATGTTACACTGGCAATAGGCATGATAATTTTAGTTGATGAATGACCTTATTCATCAGCTATAGCGCTAGCCGCTCTAAGTTGCCAAGCAAAGCAAAAAGGCGGTATTATATCCGCTTACTTTACAGGTAAGTGATCATATTAAATTGTATTAGATTTGCAGAACAGTGCAGTTGTCTTGTGACGAATGACAATTGACATGAATAAACCAACCAATGATGCCCTTTAATAGTTTTTTTTAATCTATGAGGAAAAAATGTGAGCTATATCAGACATTTTCACAAACCTGATATAGTGGTTTTATGAGAACGATCAGTTCAGAATAAAACAAGAACTAACACCTGAATGTGAATATAAATCATTGTTGACATGTCACTGACAAATCAATCGATCAATCAATCAATCAATCAATCAATCAATCAATCAATCAATCAATCAATCAATCAATCAATCAATCAATCAATCAATCAATCAATCAATCAATCAATCAATCAATCAATCAATCAATCAATCAATCAATCAATCAATCAATCAATCAATCAATCAATCAATCAATCAATCAATCAATCAATCAGCGCATGTTTCATAAATAAATAATTAAAAATATGTCCTTTCAATATGGGCAAATGCGTTCAGATCCCAAATAAACCACGATTATGACGTATTAGGCCTAACATTATTCGTATATTTTTAATTAAACGGAAGCTGAAATTTGCGTCATCAATACCAGTTTCGAATGAATGAAAAATGTTAAAGGACAATGCAACATGTAAGCAATTTCAGTTTTTAGATGGATAGACCTGTTTTCTGGACTCCCTCGTCTACATCGCTATTCATCACGACGAAAAAAAAATCAACATAAAAATATAATTATTATACTTTTATGATGATCCTCTTTTTCGATAATAAAAATGATAATGTCGTAGTATCGGCCTGTAGGTTGACCACCCGTCCTGCCCCACTGAACATTTAAACAGGCACTTATATGTTTTTTAAAAAAATTATGCCCAAACTATGCCAGTTTACATGTCATCGACATGGAGGAAGTCATTCTTCGATTGCAGATTGATCAAAAAACAGAAGAAAAGAAACAAACAAAACAGGATTACTAAGAAACAGAGGGGCGAAGGATGGGAAAAACAATGAGTCAACGATTTAGCGAATTAACTGGCAAACGCTAATTGCATGAAAAAAACAAATGACCCAACGAACGAACGAACGGCTGAACAAACAAATAGACAGAAGGACGGACAAGCGAATAAACAGCCAAATGTACAGTAAAAATAAATAAATGGGGATGTTGGGATGAATGAGATGAGATTGTTCTCCGGACACATAATTCGAAATTCGAGCCCTGGTCGAGCAGGCTCCCCCGAGTGAGCGAAGAAGACATTTCTTAGACGTTTCGACCTGCCTTCTGCAGATCTTGATCACGCAATGATCAAGGTGGGTGATTCGGCTCAGATGGTGGTGGTCGCGGAATGATCTGACCATAGATGGGTGGCAGATGGTAGCCCTGGTCTCTGTTCATGGAAGGTGTTCTCGGCTTGATGTGGATGGCCTCCTTCACCTTGCGCTTCATCCTATCCTGTTCTCTGTCTAGGACTTTTAGGTTGTCCATGGGAACACTGTGTCCGGTGGCATTACAGTGGTCTCCTACCTCAGTCGTTTTATCAAGCTTGCAGTGTTCTTTGAACCGAACGCTGAGGGGTCTCTTCGTCTCCCCGATGTAGGTGTGGTGTGTGTCGTCGTCACACGTGATGTGGTAGATGGTGCCGCACAATTTCTCTGGGGGTTTTGTCCTTGGGGTGAACGAGCATTGAGCGGATGGTATTGCTGGGCTTGTTAAACAGGTATACTCCGTGAGACTGGTAGGTCCGTGATAGCTGCTCAGATGAGCCCTGTATATATGGGAGTCCTAGCATCGGACGAGTAGATTTAGTGTTCGTCTTGTCTGTGGTGGTGATTTGTTTCTTTCTTCTGGCCGTAGGGACGTCCAGGGCCCACTCCTTATAATTATTGGCTCGGAGGGCATTGTGTATGTGCGACAATTCGGCTCTGCTGTCCTCAGCTGTGGTGACATATAGTTGGGCTCTAGTAGTGAAATTGCGCACCACCGACCTCTTGTGAATCAAAGGATGGTGAGAATTGTAGTTCAGGTATTGGTCGGTGTGCGTGGGCTTCCTGTAGATGGTGATCTTGGTGGAGGCATCATCCAGGACAGTAACACATAGGTCTGGATGTGGTCGTCGATGTTATTGATGTGTGATGTCAATGAGTCTACGTCATCTTCATGCGTGAGGACAAAAGTGTCGTCTACGTAACGGAACCACAGTGATGGCGGTCTGGGAGCTGTAGATAAGGCAATTGACTCAAAGTGCTCCATGTACAGGTTAGCCACACTGGGAGAGACAGGTGAACCCATCGCTGCTCCATGGACTTGTTGGTAAAATTCTCCTCCGTACACAAAGCAGGTCGTCAAGCAGTACTCCAGTAGCTGTATTAATTGGTTGACGTTGAGAGCGCTGTGACGTCATACGATACTAACTTCTGTCCCGGGGGCACCACAAGATCTTTCAATTTGTCTACTAGCTCTTTGCTGTTTTCACACTGTGGTTGGTGGTGCCTACAACCTTTACACAAAATATAAGCCGAATTTTTGTCTATAGCACTCATACAGCCTCGGAGTTCGGGAACTCCTTTTCTAGTTGTAATTGTTTTTAATTAAACAGAGATTGGAACAGCAGCATTACAAATATTTCCATCATTAGTAGACACTTGCCGTGATTTCGGCTTACTTAGGGTGGTGACATTATATATAAAGCGGTGTAAATTTATAAATGTCATTTTTTAATGACGTGTCTTTAATTTAATCATGTGAGAAAAACCAGATGTTAAAGAAGCTACAGCATACAATTTCGGAGTTACTAATTTGGATTTCAAATTTTGTCTCATTCAAACTCAACCGTGCACTTCAGACTCTGATAGTATCATATAGTTGCGGGTGGCTTGGTTTAGTGGTTAAAGCTGCCTGCTTGGAAAGTTGGAGATGCATTTGAAAATTATTTCAGTGAGCATTTCTAGAACAATTTCACTGCCCACTTTCTGACACCCAACTGTATTTTAATTCATACGTGTCAGTCAGTGGCTGTTACAGTGGGTCTCATGTGTAAATAATACACTAAAAGAAATACGACAATTTAAAATAAAAGCATATGCTCACACATTATACAATAATTAAATTTTAAAAAAGAACAAAACAAACCCTGTATTCTTATTCATTTTTGTCAAAACCTGATAATCTCCTGATAAATAAATTCACTCTCACTCAGGTATATAAATAATGGTAATTGTAAAATAATCTTCATTTCGTTCTTATTTTACAAAGAGCAACACGTCCAGCTCTGAGATACTGAGCATTGTATGTGACCACGGCACTGTGAATTTTGCTTGTGGTGTGTGATAATTACCATCAAACTTTGGAACAACGTTGTTTCGAGTCTGGGTCAACGTTACTGTTATTGGCCAAGTTTAAAACAGTGGTAATATCTCTCCACCCAATATCTAATATTTAGTGCCAGGTGCAGAAAATAAATCAATTATCCCACATTCATGCGTCATTTCTCTATAACCTGATAACTTCTCTTTTGTTAGACAGCTTATTATTTTGTTTAATTATCCAAAGAGCAGGCAATGTAATTTCGAACAAAATATTATGGAATAAATTGACTGTCCATAAAAATAAAAAGCAAGCAAGAATAAATCCATTTCTCCTTATGTCACAGTACTGATGGCGATACATCTAGCGGAATGATTATCCCTTTTCCCGCTAAATTAAATAATTAAAATTTTCACCCACTTGAAGTTGTGTCTCGCTACCAAGTAACAGGTAGCAAGTGGATGAAAATATTTGTTTACCTTACGACCAAACATGTGCAAATCTTAATGTTTAAACACACATCTTATAATGCAACGGATTAACCCTTTAACCGCCAAATTATTCAATCTAAATTTTCACTCACAAGTGGTGTCTCGCTGACGCGATCCACAACTTCAAGTGAGTGAAAATTATTCATGTTTGACAAAAAGGAGGTCAACTGTTTTCAAATATTGCTGATTGATGTCACATTTTATCTTTAACATGTTTGAAAGGTGGTACTTAATGTGCGACTAAAAAAGGAAAACCCTAATATATGCGGCACCGGCGGTTAAAGGGTTAAAAACGACACTAGTCGTGGTAAGCTGTGTAAGAGTTTAGTGATTGATTGATTGATGATGTTTGTGTGAGTTATATGGGGCTAAACCAGATGACAGAGTCATCTATACTATACTAAACGACACTAGTCGTGGTAAGCTGTGTAAGAGTTTAGTGATTGATTGATTTATGATGTTTGTGTGAGTTATATGGGGCTAAACCAGATGACAGAGTCATCTATACTATACTATAGTATACTATAGTAAGTGGTGATGTTCTCCGGTACTCTTATAAAACCATTTTAAAATAGTTTATTAGTACAAATCTGCAAGTAATCAGTCGCATTGCGCATTTAATTGAAACACAGTAATGCCAGAAATAATAAAACATCTAAAACATTTCAATTTTTGTTGTATTGAATAAATCGATATATATTATAGTTTAGAACTAATAATGTTAAATCACTACACGTCACAATTATATTTTTATGTTTGCAATTGGACGTTTAGCCCACATAAATCGCTTATCGCTGTACTTAAATATAACAGTATCTAATTTTCTATGAAATGCCTGATCAAACTAATACTGTGCAGATGGATAACAAATTGTATTTAACAAATTTTATATATTTTGCTAGAAGCTGTTTTTATGGGGGGTGATCTGTTACCAATTAGCGAGTGGATCTAGTTCACATGATCACAGCAGCATCCCTGGTACGAGCGTTGCCATCTCTACTTCATCTTGCCGAATGCTCTATGCACTGTTTGGTGGGGATACAATTATGCAGAATGTTGCTGCTGATGACAGAGACACAAAGTGAATTATACTTCACCCGTATCCTGCTGAGTACGATAATTGTCGTTTTTAATCTGTTTTATTAGTCGACCAAATCACTATTATTTGGAATGAAATGTGTGTCTAAGCTTTAAGGTTTGTAAATAATACGCGCGCTCATCTAGGACAAAAAAAAGCATAGTGGCCCAACTAACGAGCACATTGAAGACATATATTCAAGACACAATGAATTTCTAATTTCCTAACCCACATCACCGAACATGAAGCGCATTTACCGGACAACAACGAACATAGAACGAACAGTGGCGAACACCAACGGATGCGGCTCGTTTCTAGTCTGTCGGGTTTAACCCAGTAAACAAAAAAACATAACATCTGTACAAAGTTTGAACCAACGTCGAAGACGTTGGGCCGAAGTTGTACACATGTTATACAAATGGTTTGTGTTTGCTGGGCGTGCGGCCAAGTGTGACAGGGGTATTAACTACTATACAAATTACCGACAGCTCTGACGGTATGCCCGTATAACCCGTATGACCGTATATGAACAATGCTAAAATTCACCCTATAGCACGCTCTTATGTGCTAAAATTACCATGTATTGCACGCTCTTATGAAGTTCTCACCCGCTACACATGGCTTGTTTATGATCTTAGATATTACTCGTATTTGATTAATTTGTGATCTAAACTTCGTCAATGTAGGTCATTAACTAAACATGTCACCCCTGATGAAATTGCATGATATGTTAATGAAGATGGATGAAGGCTAGGCCTGTAGTATCATGATTATAATGATGAGTGGAAAATTTAACACAGAAAATTGTTGACACAATTAGGGATAACCCTATTTCTCATATTTTTAATTGCCTGGCATTTTTAAAATTAATAAAACAATATTGTAGCTATATTAATTTTAAAAATTCCGGCTGTGTAGTTTTAACATTTTGACTACCGGGCCTCAAATGTATAATACTCTATCTAGAGGGCTGCGTTATCTGATGCGTCAGAAGGCTGAGGTTCTCATGGTCCAATTTATCATGTATATATGCTCAGATGTGGTATGATACTCCATTCATTCCACGGCGAAAAAAATTCGCGCATCGCAAAGCTAAGGGTCTTGTCAAGTTAAAAAAAATATAAAAATCCGAGAAAAACTCGGATTAATCAGACCTTACCCACCCACCCCCTTGTCAATTTTTTTGGCAACATTTGGAAACATGAAAACAACACAAAAAACATTAAAAAAACACAACATTTCCCCAAAAAATTATAATCAGAGTTTTTTCTCGGATTTTTTTTTTTTTAAACTTGACAAAATCCCTAACACAGGCGGATTCCCTGACGATGGAGAACATGCCAGCAATAGAAAAAATACACATCGCGCATTATTAACTAGTGAACTGGACACCCAATGTTGGAGTAATTTTGTGCCATGGTCTGTGACTAGCCCTGTGAGAGCGCCACGTGTTTGCTTGCGTCAGAGACGGATTCAAGCAGTGACCGAGAAACACGACGAACAAATGCTAATTTAATGTTGATTCCACGTTAACGATTCCACGTTAATTAGCCCAATATTTGGTTAATATATCGTGTTTGCACGTGATTATTGTTAGGTAGATCAAACGTTAAAATTCCTGAAGGCTGAAAATATGGTGAGCGACAGGTTGTCTAGTATAGCTTAAAACACTCTATTCTATGGCACAAACATTCCAGTGGAGAAAATAGATCCCATCAGCCACATGATTGCCTCCTCCATCGTTGAGTTGCCCGCGGGGGCCGTCTTTAGACGTCTAAATCTGACGTTTATAGACGTCAGATTCTGACATCTAAAGACATCCCCGCACTGAAAGAATTAACATATTTATAATGACCATAGAGCCATAACATAGGTATTGAATTTAAAAGAAAAGAGCTAACTAAGACATTTATGATGATTTCATGTTGAAAAACCATTTGGTCTCCATGGTTTATACAAAAATATTTCAAAGTTTCAACCCTTTAACCCCCGGTGCCGCATTTATTCAGGTTTTCATTTTTTATTAGCACAAAAAGTACCACATTTTAAAATATGTTAAAGATAGAATGTGACATCAACCAGCAATATTTGAAAAGAGTTGACCTCCATTTTGTCAACTCTGAATAATTTTCACTCACTTGAAGTTGTGGATCGCGTCAATTCAAATTGAAAAATTTGGCGTTTAAAGGGTTAGGAGTTAATGTAGAGTGTTTACAGGGCAGACAATCCTCAGTGCAGGGCGCCATCGGGACAGGTCACATCCCAGCAAATAAGGGGAATTCACCCAATGCTGTTTCAAGGTTGGGCCAGCGTTGAATGCGGTGGGCCAACATTGGAACAGCATTGGTTGAATGCCTCCTGTTTGCTAGGATCACCGCATAAAAAGCGGCAGGAAAAACCTTCACGAGAAGTGATCCAATTTGTCAGCAGGCAGCTAGATGATGTGGGGTTGCCGGGCAACCAGAGGCAGCGCTGTGGCTGAGCTCAGGCTTAACGCGTGAAAAACCTGCCAAGTGTTTTGTGAGCAGAATGACAAGAATATCACCATGATTACCATGATTATGAGCGAATTGTTTCCTGGACATTGAATATTGGTTGAGACGTGTTGGGAATATAGACAGTATAAAGGACAATGGTTTAAACAGTTTCTACATATACGGTAGATGTAATAACAGATCGTGGAATATTCTGGAGTTTCCATTGTCAATATGAATAAAACTAAATATTTTTTGTGTTTGTTGAACTGTTATCTACCGGCGATTTCATTGTGAGCTGTGAATTGCTACCGCAATATATCTTAGTTTTCGATTTTTATCAATAAATCAAATCAATAATTCCATAGCCGTTTTTGTCGATAGTCATCCATTATTTCATTAAACCTAGTTCTCTGCCACCTGAGATCAAGCACGTTTCCTGCTGCCCACTCAGTCTCCCTGATATCACCATGGTGGGTGTAAGAGGATTTATACTAGGACTACCTTCTGATCAATTTAACTCTCTAGTCGGGCTCTATAGCAATTAGGCATGGCGTAGGCAATGATAGCATGGTAGTTATTGGGCACCCTGGTGCAATGATTAACGCTAAGGTCCCCTCTGATTTCTAGGTTTAACCCCAACTCGCGGTACTCAGGTTAAATATATGTTTCTTCTCAGCTCTCCACTTGTAGTGATTCTATTATAGAATGATCCCCAGCTATTGTTGTGTTTTATCATAGTTGCTTTCATTCATTCATTCATTCATTCATTCATTCATTCATTCATTCATTCATTCATTCATTCATTCATTCATTCATTCATTCATTCATTCATTAATTCATTCATTCATTCATTCATTCATTCATTCGTTCGTTCATTAATTCATTAATTCAATCATATAATCATTATTTCATTCAGTCATTCATATATTCATTCACATGACATTCCACAACCTTGTGTCAGCGTTTATCCAGTTCCCTGAGCGTTCTGACAATGTGAAAAGAAACTCGTTCCAATGTAGGGTGGTTAGAATAAAATCATTACCTACCATTTCCTTCTCTCCACCACTTCCAAGCACGTCTTTCTCATCCATCCATTACCATCAGACTAAGATGCGGACAGGGCGCAAATTAAAGACAAAGATCATTCGTGGCACATGTAATTACTTAAGTCATTAAGCCGTGAAACACGAATAGACAATTTCGCCGAAAACTGCACCATTTTTGTCACCGCGGTGAGCTTCTTGGGCTATCATGATTGTGTACTACAGATTGTGATTGCGAGCATAATTGCAAATAAATACTCTGTATTGAACTTTTAGCTGTAGGCCTAGTGTTTATTTTCGTTTGTTTTCCTGCTTCTATGTAATTTATTGCATGCAGAAATACACGACTGTTAGTGTAGTACGGTTCTTGCTATATTGGAAAATATTGCACTAAAATTAAGGAACATTCCACTTTAGAAGTTCCCATTATTTATGGTTGTCAGTTAGTATTACAAAAAAATTGCGATGTGATGTGAAAATTTTCAAAACACTATGCTACATTGCTAGAGTCAGTAAATTAGCGTTCTGAAAAAAGTAGAAAATTAATTCTTTTTTTGTTTTTAATTCTGTGTAATTCACAAGAAAACTATTTAACCCTTTCAGGCCTAAATTCACCATTTTCATCTTCACCCACTACAAGCCGCATATTGCTGTCGCAATTCTCGACTTGTAGTGGATAAAGATGACTTGAAGTGAGTAAAAAATTGAAAAACATTGCCATGTATTGGCAAAATAGTTTCATGGATTTTTTGTTCTAAAACGCCATAGTTGTAGGAAAAGTAAACCTGTTTTCAGGGATGTAAAATGATGCTTCAATGCATCGTTGGGGCTGAAAGGGTTAATTCCATACGAAGATCCTTGATATATAATCTACAATAACATGGACCAACTGTAGATAACGCTATGTTAAATCGGGCTGGGCTGTGCGTCCCACCCGTCTAGTACCCAGCATTAGATAATCTGCCTGTGCTGGATGCCCCTCCGGTGTAGACCCTCAGCATTAGACAATCCTGCAGGAGAATGTGACAGATCTGCAGCGCCTCTCACCAATAGAGCAATCTCCTGTTGTAATACACCTCTCTGTTTCTCCAGCTGCGACAAACCACTCACTTCACACTGGTGACGACCACCTACTGGATTACACCACAGTGTGAGAGATTGTGGTCTTTGTCTCACCGACGAAGGTGAAGTGAAGACAGTGTCAACATTAGGAAGCTGCTTAGAATAACGTGTCTAGTTTGCTGGGGATTTCCTTGCTCAGCAAACACAATATATTGCACCAGTGCTGATTTATGATGATCTAACGTATGCGACTCTGGCACAATATTAAGACATCACTGGTCAATGTATTGCGCTTAGTGAAAATAAGTATATTATACTCGGCTATATCAAATTAGGAACAGTTATGGATAAAATATATCGACATATCGACGGAACAAGTATAAGGCACTACAAGAAGAATGTATATCGATACAAACTAGGTTTGTGCTTAGGTTTACCAAGTATCAGATAACAGAACAATAAATGGTAATAAATTTCTAAATTTTTTTCAGGTTGACTTGTGTCTTTAGTCGTCAAATATTTATGGTTGAATGGATGAATAACGGGACGATATATGTAAAATGAACGCATGTACGCATCCCTACAACATTAAGATGTGTTATCCATCACCAATACCCTTTGGAATAATTACACTACTGGCTAGTACGATGTACTATTGGATGAACACAGCCTGAAAACGGAGGTTATAACAGTTATGTGCAGCTTCCAACACTGCGGACGAAAGTATGAACGAACGGTCATTTATGAGAAGGCATAGAGCCGGACGAAGAGATCTCCATATAAATGAGATGTCAACCATGAATTTAGTTTAGGCTAAATCAAACGGACGTTGACAGACACCACTGAATTCTTGTGCACTGTGATGACGAGCCTTTCAGAAAGTATTATCTGTGTGTGAATTATGACTGCGATGTATATATTAAGCACATGGCCTTCTATTATGACGTTGTTGGCAGCTGCTGTGATAGTGATACGCCTGCCATGTGGAGCTATGGCTTCAACAGACGGTAAGTCCTCAAAATCAATTCTGATAAAAAGGTGAATGAATAACTAAATATTTATATATATATATATTCAGGCTATTAGTAATGCTGTGACAATTCAAATATCATAGTTAAAAAAAATAGTAACATTGCAACTACACCATAATTTATTTTGTAAGAGATGCAAATTGATTACAAAATGGCTTCAGCAATGAACCGAATACACCTAAGTTTGATCCGAGTTCTATTCGTCATCATAGCAAATAAATGTAATCTTTATTTAAACGGGCCTTAAGTTCTTACTTCCAGTGAAAAAAACATATAGTAATATAGCTCCATCATTAGACATAGAAAAACAACCCTCATGTGCTGTAAAACTATTGTAGCAAACACAGCTCACATTTGCAACATTATTTCAATAATGGTTTTATTATTGTGCTTAGACAATATTGACACAACATTGCTGCAATGATTAGTATATAGTCTTCTCATTCCCTTTTCCCTAGAGCTCACAGACATGTCTTTTCCACCCATCCATTAACCCCGGGTACAAGCTAAAAAACAAACATAAATCTCTGGTTATCAGGCTGTAAAACACGAAAAGACCATTTGGCAAAAACATTTTGGTCACCATCTCAGGCTTGGTGGGTTATGTGAGCCGCTTGTGATGTGAGAAGAACATATTAGACTTAAATATATCAGACTGAACCAGGCTAACGAAAAAAGTGAAAAGGCAATTTAAACAAACTAGCTTGTGATTTGTATACATGATATAACGTGATGATAGTTTTTTTTATCGAATAAATATAGTATGCTTGTGTAAAACGATGACAGACAAAAGGCGCACCAAATAGTCGAAACATATTGTCCTAATCAATTAATATATATATAAAATATTATTACAAAGTAAATATAACATATAATCATTTATTTACAGACATCAATAAAATAGGGCAAATTTTCTTTCAAAATAAATTTAAATAGATCTATCCCGAGTAGTACTTTAACATGACAGAAAAAAAATGTAATCGTTTATGTTGAATTAAACAAATGCACACTACAATAGTTTTTAATGATGACATTTAAATGAATTTAGAACCCAGTTTATTAATTAACCCTTTAACCGCCAAATTATTCAATTTGAATTTTCACCCACTTGAAGTTGTGTCTCGCTGACGCGATCCACAACTTCAAGTGAGTGAAAATCATTCAGAATTGACAAGATGGAGGTCAACTGTTTTCAAATATTGCTGATTGATTCATTTTATCTTTGTCACATGTTTAAAAGGTGGTACTTAATGTGCTAATAAAAAATGAAAACCTGAATATATGCGACACCGGCGGTTAAAGGGTAAGTTAACTGAACCCTTATCCCGCTTAATTAAATTTAAAAAAAGCTGTGCCTGGCTACCGTGACCCACAATTTAAAGTGTGTGAACATTACTCGTATTCATTTAATTAAAAATGCTGTCTAAACACTAATATCGCTACCCATGACAGTGACGATATATAATAACGGCTGACAAAACGCATTAAAACGATCATTCAGCGGTCTAAGTGATAATAAACATGGAACTGTAACGCGTTTGATCGCCAAGTTAATGTTTTTTCTTCAAATATCGCTGGGTGCACATTACATTAAATTATCGAGAATAATGATTAACTGATGTAGCTTGACGTTGAAGGTTGGATATATTTTGTTACACTGTTCATGATCAAGTTAAGTGCGGTGGTAATTTTTTAACAGTGGACAAACCGTTATTATACAGATCAAATCAGGACAAATCGCGTAAATATCCTTGGCGAACATATCTTGTCCCCTTGGATATGAAAGGGTGTATCTTAGCCTAAGATACACCCTTTAATATCCAAGGAGATACACTGTATCTCCCACTTTGTAAAGTGGCAGATACACCTATCATATTCAAGGGGACGATCTGTTTTACTGATGTATTCTTACACACGAGATCTCGATCTAATGCTGCTATAATGCAGGTCCAGCAACGTTCGTGTATCATTGTGATATAGATTAGTTATAATACTCATATTATATTTTCTGTGTTTTGTTCAGTAGAGTATCGTGACCTGATTTGCTACCAGTGTAAAGGTGTTGACTGTCCGGCCTATGCGTATCCTTACTCAGTGAGACATCTGGTTCCTGGATGTCAAGCCTGCTACAAACAGTGGCATCCACGTGAGTCTGTTATATTATTCTCTAGAAACAAAAAAGTGGTATGTCTCACTCTTTTAAGTGGCACATACAACACTTTGAATTCTAAGAAAACTATTTAGTTAAAATGTAAAATATATCATTGATATGTTAATATATTGTATCTTTGTGATAAAAATAATATATTATATTCAAACATTTCTATATTTGAAAACATTGCATATCCAAAATTAGATCATTTGACTAACTGAACATCTACCATAAATTATTGCGACGGTATTATCAGTAAAATTTATTTTGGTTACAAACTTGCTTGAAAACACATATCGTCCCCTTTGATATGAAAGGATGTATCTGCAACTTTTTAAAACGAACAATATATATTCGCAGTGCTTTTTTGTACTTAGGATGTTATTTCATTTCCAAAAAACGAAGAAATGTCTGATAGAACAGCTCTAGAATGATGAGACAGGAAACTGAAAACAATCATTTTAATTTGTACCAATTGGCTGGTTTAGTCACCTGTATCATGTGTATGGAAAGTGTGATTGCTAATTGGCCAAAAATGTGCCACAATATTGTCCAATGTTTACTCAAATAAAAATATACATATAAGACAAAAATTGCTAATTTTGTCGCATGTGTTATAAATATACTCAAAAATGACTTGATGGTTACATATGTAGTGAAAACACAAGAACACGGTAACTGAACGTCTCCGGTGATATTTTCATAATAGCATTGTATTAATCGATACTGGGTCTAATCTCATACAACTTGCACGTAGCTCTGGACGCTAAGGATGTCAACTCTTATTGACATTTACTGTAAACACAATTTGGTTGTTTGCTGAAGCCGTCACTGTGATTGACTGGATACGTATTCAGAATCAGCGAAAGAAACACGCAAGCCAGATTTAACACACTACTTCAGGCAGATGTGACGGAATGAAACTGTTCAACTTTTTATCTTTTGTAATCTTTATTGGTTTGATTTGGGGGGCTAACAAAGTTTATTTTGGTCTCGGAATGTCGTTTAAATGTTGCTAGACCCTCTGCATACAACAACCAACAATCTCATAGAAATGAAACTAATGGTGTTTCAGGCCACCTTTGTGCACATATAGGCTAAAGTGGACAGGGAGAACTTCATGAGGATGGTGAAATGAATGAGAGGACACTGTTCTCCTAGGATTCACAATTTAAGCCTGGCAGTCTGAGGCCGGGCACGCCTCAGACTGGTCACGGCGTCTCCCCATAATATTTACAAGTGAGCGGGGAAGAAACATTTTGTTTCTTTGAAACTTGGAGGCCATAGTGGGGTTTGAACCAGCGATCTCCGAATTTCCGAGCAGGCAGCTATAATCACTGCCCCTGGACGCCCGCCCTAGAATATTATACAATACCCCACAAAGTTTTTTTCAATCCACAAACATTTATGGTGCTTAGAAGATGTCACAATTCCCACATAGTATATGACCAACTCGGTCCAAGTCTAGTATTCTACCCCCGACAAATCGTATAGTGGTTCAGCCTGTCACATGACGATATAGGCCAATCATCGCCGCCACTCAGTTGTTATTTAAATTGGGGGGTATAATACAAGTCTTGGGCCAAATATTTTTCAATTGTTTAGAAGAAAGTTTCCATATACGACACACTATCAAATAAATCAAGAAATAACTAAATGGGTGCATTAGGTAAAAATGCATCTAAAACAATTATGTGTAACATATATTACATTTGGAAAACAACACTCATTACAATGACACACAAGGCTAGTATTAATATATACACACGTGTAACATAAATCTCAAAATTATAATATTAAACAAAAAGGAAGTATAATAGCACTGCTGCAAGCTGAAAATGTATCATTTTATTTTGCAAACATCATTTATTTCTATATAGGCAGAGACTGCTTTTCAAATCCGGTAAATCACAATGCCTTGGCTGTTACTCACGCCTGGCGCTCCATAACGAGTTGTATAATCGGCAATCTCTGGTGACAATCGGTCCGACTCACGCTAACACACTGAGGTCGTGTGGTAATGAAAAATCCATGGTGAAGCAGTCTGGAGCTTCAGGGAATACTAAATGGGGCTGTGCTGAGATGAGACTTGACCATCAACCTACCGCAAGGGAAGTTTACCATTTAAGTGCTGTGTGGTTAAATCATATAGATGACGAGAGGTAATGTGCCTGCCCTTTGAAATCATGGTTCGATTCCCGAGTCTAGAAAAACGTGTCTTGCGTTCCCATGCCCCGTCAAATCCGTCTGTAAATAGTTTGTTGTCCCGAAGACGCTTTACGTAGGTAGAAACCTGACCTAGAGCAACTTTCTGTTTGCGATGTCGCGTAATTTCGCAGAAAATGACCCAGAATGTCAAATCCTTTTTCGTTCGCTGTATCCACACCAAATCTCAAGTCTATGTGAAATTTACAAGAGAATACATGATGATATTGCATATTTAAAACATTGATAAGAAATAAAAAAATAAAACTTTATGGATGTTCAAAGCATTCACAATAACGTATTGTAAACATAGGCTGTGTTAACAGTGTCCATTGATATTTTGTCAAAAAATATTTATTTAGAATTGATTATATTGCGCTACTTTAGCTGATTACAATAGAGCTTAACCATTGAAGAAAATCATAGTGTGATCATCAATAAACGCTTTGATTTAGCTCTTTTGATCCCAATTCATTTTCTATTATCCAATCGAAAATAAAATAAGCTGAACACTATTTTCGATTGTATCTAAGTGCGCATTTTTATATGTTCGTTAATATGAAGAGATGTTAGTGAAGGAATGGTCTTGCACATGAATATGTTACAGGTTAATTGTCATAGTCCGGTCAATTTGCACCGTTCAACATACATATAAATGGACATGATTGTGTATTATATCTTTGTTCTTCAGCAATGAACACATTCCCATACGAAGCTATGGTGGCGAAAACTAATCAGTCATTATTCTCTCCATTCCGTGTAGGCATGATACACAACAAACAAGACCATTGCTTGTTTTTTTATGATATTCGATATATCTCCATTATTAATAATATAGATAACTTATAGTGAAATTATTTGCTACGTTGTTGCGCCTCATTGTTATGCCATTGCTGAGTACGTGTAATAATTATTTTGTTTATTCTCACTCAATGGTGAAGGATATGATATTACTTTCTCATATCATTCACACATTGACTCCACTTTTTTCTTCACTTTTTTTGCACGAAGCCTTGTATTACAACTTAGATTGCCTCAATTGGTTGATAAATAAGTTTATCCCTTTCAGTGCAGGGGCCGCCTTTTTACGTCAGAATCTGACATCTACAGACGTCAAATTCTGACGTTTAAAGACGGTCTCCAGGCTGAAAAAATGAAAATATTTCAAATGAAGCTAAAAAAGCATTTTGGTCTGGCATCTTGGATTTCAAAAGTTATATTTTGATTGTGGTGTGTGATAAGTACACTATGTACCATATTAGACCCGAAATAAGTGACAATGCATCAACATGAATCATTTTGGATGATTAATGAGCAAACAATTGGAATTTTAGGTATTTGGCGGCCATCTTGGACGTCATCTGGAAAATAATACTGTTTGCATGGGCATATTTTTGTGAACTATTGATTTGTTATTAAGCACACCTGATACTACAATAAATCGTTGGAAAACATTTTGTGGCAATTTTTTCAGGGTCAAATCATATATGCAGCCCACTATTATGATGATTTCAAATTGAAAAGAACCTTTGATCTCCACATATATATAACCTTTGATCTTCACATATTTCAGCGGTATAGAGGTTAAACTAAGGATGTGATCTGATTTCTTCGGACCTGTGTAAAGCTACATGAACCTGTTTTCGATGGGTTATATATGTTTATCTTGAATTAATTCTATTAAAAATTACAATGCGATGGATATTTATGTAATAAAAACGAATTCAAGAATTAAATTAATCACTTTAACTACACCCGACGTCTGAAAAAAACACCAGTTTGATGAGCTCATTTAAGTTTAATTCGAAAATTGATGTGTTTAGGTTGACATTTTGGGTTAAAATGAACATCCTCGAGAACACGAAGCGTTGACCCAATGTTGGGTTGATGTTGGGCCAACGTCGGAAGTGATGGTTCAATATTAACCCAACATTTGGGTCAGCGTGCCCCGTTGCGGGGGGCAATAATATACTATATTTCTCTCCTCATCTACATTGCTGATTGATTCACATAGTGGAGAAATTAGTTACAACAAATCAACTGATAATTACATTAGTTTGGTTGCCAAAGCAACTTACCAACATTCTGACCTAACAAATAGGAAATAGATAAATGACCTCAGTTCTCGTACGTAAGGGATACAATGATCAATGATATGGTATTCTATGGGACACTTTTTCCGTCGTAATCAGTTATTGTTTGTTGACAATTTAAGTAATCGTTCTCTTTACACGTTTCAGACGAGACAGAGGCCACTCGTGAGTGTTTTCATCCTGACACATTGACTGAAATCAAACAGTCTACAAACACAACACGTAAGTTATCTTACTAAAATGTAAGCTTAAAGTAAATACTCATCAGCCTTAATGGTTCTTTTTTAATCAATGAATCCCGTCCTAATTTAACCTTGTAAATTACGCATTACCTAATGCAGACACAATAATTCTTTTCCTTAGATAATACATATCTTCACATTTATGTGATGCTTTATTTGAAAATCTGCATTTTTACATTTGATAGACTTCAGTTTTCACAAAATCAGCTCAAACGTATCAAAGATTTATCCTCAATACCAGAGATAACATTTGATTTGTCATGTTTACAGATACAGAGCTTGACACATGTGGTGTGATAGAAGATATTAACTCCACTCTACTCAACTACTGCCTCTGTTATGAGGATTTCTGTAACTCCTCCATCAGACCAAGTGTCACCCCTGTATACACGTATATCACTGTGATTGTCACTGCTTTCATTTCTCTGACAGATTTCACACTATACACCAGTGGGTCTGCTTACTTCACCTATTATAGCTGATGACTATGCAATTGAGTTAACCCTTTCAAGCCTGAGTTTACGATTGTCATCTACATCCACTACAAGCCGCGAATTGCTGTCGCAATTCTCGACTTGTAGTGGATGAAGATGATTCGATGTGGTTTAAAAATTAAAGAAAATTGCCATGTATTGGTAAACCAGTTTCATGTAAATTTTCATGCAAAAACCCCTAGTTGTAGGAAAATGAAGTCTGTTTTCAGGGATGTAAAACGATGCTTCAATGCATCGTGAGGGATTAAAGGGTTAAATAAATAGTTAAATTGTACCAGAAGAACCTGTGAGCAAATAAAGACGCGAGTATGGTACAAAACTTTAAACAACACATCTATAAGTTCATCTATCTGCAACCCTTGGAATATGATGATATTACTGTTCAGCTTGGTTGAATGATCAACCCTTTGAGTCCTCACGATGCATTAAAGCATCATTTTACATCCCTGAAAACAGACCTAATTGTCCAATCACTAAGGTTTTTAGAACGAAAATTCCCATGAAACTGGTTTACCAAAACATGGCAATTTTCTGTAATTTTTAAATCGTAGCAAATCATCTTCATGCACTACAAGTCGAGAATTGCGACAGCAATTCGCGGCTTGTAGTGCATGAAGATGACAACGGTAAATTCAGGCCTAAAAGGGTTAAACTAATAGACTTTGTACCACAGGTAGGCTAAACATTGCCAGACGGGTCTACTAAAGACGATTAGTCACCAGTGTGGCATCACCCTCTTATACAAAAAATAGTTCTATAATTTATAATGTCTACCGTGCAAAGCCAAACGACAGTTAAATCAAAATGACTAACCTTTAATAATAATTTATTTTTGCATACTTTGTCGTTTAAGAATAAATTACTAGACAATTAATTTAGGATATCTGGTTAATATATAGGATATCTGGTTAATATTGAAATGTTTAGAAATCATATATTGTGTTATAATTAGATATCCAGGAAGACATTAGCAGCGTCAACACCTGATGGCAATGTTGATATTCACTCTACTTTGACATGTAATAATTATTGGTTGACGATGGACGCCATAAGACTATTGACATTTGACGCCAGATCTCAGTCACTGTCCGAGACTGGCTAAGTGACGGAGCGGCATATTGCTGCTGCCAGGTAATGGGGAGATACGGGAAACTTCGCCCCAAGGTGAGAGAGGAAGCCATATAGATATAATCAATCAATACATTAAATGTAGACGATGAGTTAGAATCATTTGGAGCAGAAGTAAGTGATATATCGGTATATAGCTCTCTATTAATCCTAGTCCTTTTGAATTATTTTCTATTATTTTCTTCAAAATAATCCGCTAATAGAATTCCCAGCTTCAAATATTATTTCGACATCACCCAAATGTATAATATGTGTTTATCTGAGCACCTACCACCGCGTATTTTAACATCTTGTATTCTTTCTGGTAAAAAACAATGTTTTTAACAATTTCAAAAGTGTATTATGTTGATACGGGCCTCAAAATATGATGGGTAATAAAGAGTCCTATCTTCCACTTAGTGGAGTGGCTGATTCGTGCTTCTTTGCCCAAGAGTACCGCATATATCGCGATGGATATAATGTGATAACAAATAAAGCATCTGATAACGTACATACACAATTATTGAAGGCGTTTAAAAGCGGTAAAAGTACATGTATAATTATGTATATAATTATACAAGAAGAGTTTTAAACAGGCACGCAACCGACAGTGACAATTAAGAATTATTTGCGTGTGCAACAGACCAATGTGGGTTTGTTTCGAGCACATTTTTTCTATGATCTGAAGAAGTAGAAGGCGTGGTGGATGTTTCCAATTATAAATGTTCACTTAAATTTACACATGTTGAATACAGCAACGAATACGATATATGTTGGTCCTTGATTTTAAAGGTGATTTAACACCCCTTATATGGTATGAATAATAATGTCCTTATATGGGGTGATTGGCTGTCATGTGACCCTCGCATGATAGCAAATCACCCTATATATGGGGTGATTGGCTATCATGTGACCGTCTCAGAGGGTCACATGATAGCCAATCACCCCATATAAGGAAACACTCGTGCCCCATCTTGTGGCGACTTTGATTTATTTGTCACAAAATTATTCATACTATATAAGGGGTGATAGATCACCTTTAAGAACGTATGATATCACCTATTCTGAGTTTGACGCAAACAAATGTGTTAGCGATGAACAGCATAGAAAAATCTGTGTGTTGTATGCTGGTCGACTGTTGTATGCTGGTCGACACGCTGAGATCAGCAATAATTTATTGCGCAATCTATCATCCGTGCAGCTGATTTTTTTGTGGCCCAACTTTGCGAATGCCAATGATTAGGGGAGGGTTGGGAGAGTTGTGCCACTTTTTTATATTTTGACATTGTTTGCTTTTCCCATTTGTCATATTATACTGTTTTTGCGAAATACAGACCATGCCACCCAATCTGAGTTTTATTGTATTGTATATGCATTATGTTGCATAGGAAAAAATGCAATCAGAAAAAAGGTATACCCAATTCTCGCAAGGAGTGGGGAGACTTGAGCCATGATGGGGAGACTTGGGCCATGCCTGGGAGAGTTGGGTCACATAGAGTATGTCTGTACAGATACGTCAAAATAGACGAAAGAAAATACTAAAACTGCACAATTTAATTATGAACATCTTAATCATTATTGTCATGGATAAAACGAATTATCGTTGCATGGCCCAACTCTCCTACATTGTGGCCCAGCTGTCCCTATGTGAGAGAGTTAGTGGCTAGAATGGCTTTTGACAATATTGATTCCTTAAATGCCTTGATGACAGAGGAGTCTCATAGGTATATTACACACCACAAAAGAACGTTATACTATGTATTATTGATATGCCGACAAATTCCTCACCTTCGAGGACAATTTTTTCAATATAATCGAATTTTTGACAAAAAATCGCCACTGAACATGGGCTCAATAAGCTGGTCACATCAAACAATAGGTAATGTATCTTCGTTATTTCGTTAGACGGCTGCACCTGGTCATAATGCCCCCGATATCATTACTGTGACCAAGCCATCGCTGTGGCCCAACTCTCCCAGGCCTCCCCTACAGACTCTATCAGTGCGGACTAGATATCACCTTAGCATTGCAACCTGTCCCGGTGGCTAATTCGATCCGGTTGTGGTTTGAGTCTCAGATGTACTGGATTCGAATCCCGTTCGGGTCGGATGTTTGTCATCCAGGCTGTGCATTTTATGTAGTCCCCCAAAATGTTCAAAAGCATGGAGTGTGCCGTGCTGTCTATAGTACTGTGCCCTATAAAAAACACTTAAAGTCATTCGATAAGAGTAGGGCAATTATTCCCGACTTCTGGCTTTTTTCTCGCGATAGTACCATGATTGTGCAGAAAGCGACGTAAAGCAATGTTCACTCACTCACCCTACATTCTGCGTAATACTCAAAACGCTTGGCTGGACACGATATCATGGCACTGGCGTACGGTGTTTGTGGTACAAGTGTGTAAATTCCATTATTTGGTGATAACTTGGTGACAGCACTGCCATAATACCTATTATGTATTTTGTCTCATCCATACTAATTGAAGTGCAGCGAAAATTACACATCATAGTATAAGAAATAATAATGTGCTTAGATAAGTCTATTTTCTAGTCATCACCTAGATAACCTAGATAAATTCTATTGATAAACACTAGTTGTACCTGTTTGGTGTTTGCCCGCCGGCATCAGACAGATTTGTGATCTACAATCAATATGTGAAGTTGTAAAAACGTCTGCGCGCCACTTCTAATAAGTTTTTATGGTCACAATACGAAAATAAACAAATTCTAATTTCGAATCGAACAGTTTTAATAAGTATAACCATTATCCCGCTAAATTAATTTATTAAATTTTCAACCACTTGAGGCTGTGTCTCGCTACGCGATCCACAACCTCAAGCGGCTGTAAATTACTCATATTTGTTTTTCTGAGATCAAATATTTGCAAATCAATAGTCGTGATCAGCATGACAAGGGTTAATGGCCGCCATGTTGTCTGAATTTAAACACTGTTTTACCAACATCCAGCTCCATGTCTGGAAACACAGTGTCAGACAGGGAGCCATCGCCTATTGAATGGCCAGATTGATCCGCCCATGACACCACTAATGGCATGGAAGTAGAACATGTTGAGATACGCGGTACTGGTAATAAGGTTGTCGTTTTTGACGATCATTTGCTGAAGATATTGCCTGTCTACAGGGTCAGTGCCCATTACGTCCGTCTGACCAGGTTTATCACAGCTTGCAGGGAGCTAGCCAGAGGTATACAGACCACCAGAGCCGTGGCTAAGCAACATCAGAATGATATTGGATCCAATGTTGCACTGATGTTCGACCAGCCTCGCAGAAACATGATATATATTGAACTAATGTTCGACCAGCGTCGCAGACAATCGTCTAACATAAGTGCAGAATTGGTTCGATTTCTCAAGTTTGCTCTCATCTGCATGACTTCCATATTGCTGGTGAAATTGAAATATCACCATTTGTTGTGAATGTGTGTACATGATCATGATAAAGCCACGTCCTTGACACAGTGGAATATCCGCCTCCTTAATACCAGGGTGATTAAAAAAAAGTTTGTCACCACCAACTAATTTCCTTCTACAGTGCTAAGATAGTTCTGCCCACTGGAAGACTAAAATACCCAATTTTAATCAGGATAAGAATGATGATCAGGATTCTCTTCTGTGCTGACTTAACATGGTTTAGCTATTCATCGTGTTCATATTATCATAACATGTTTTGTATATGTGTATTGAATAAAGCATAACATAAGGTCTATAAATTATATAAAATGGTCTCCATCACGTTAATGTTATAGAAGTGGACAAAGTAATTAACCACCCACTCTCCAGCCGTGTGCTTCTATGATATACATGTATTTATGTCGCAAAAAAATTGCTTCATAATTGTTTGCATGGCAAATGAGCATTACCGGAACGCTATTATGACCCAGTCTTAGTAAGCAGGAGATATGGTCGGACCGAGGAAAATTAGGATGTTTTTGCGTGTTGGTGCGTGTGTGTGTGTGGGGGGGGGGGTGGTGGTTGGTCATGAAATGGTTAAACCTCCAGAACAAACCAACAAATGTGCTCTTGAGATAGACTTACCTGTTATAAAGATGGGTGATACATAAATGCAGCAAAAAAACGGAATTTATAACTTCTGTTGGCCTTTATTTTATTATGTCTTTGACAAGTACATATAACTCAATATTTTTTCATTTATTGGTCTTTATAATATGGGTCTACCATAGTATACCGATTATGTAAAACGGGATCCACAACTTTAAGTGATTCAAATTGTTCAAACGTGGCACAATGCTGCTCCGCAAAGCCAAAAAGGCAGTATCTGCTTACCTGTAACGATATACTGCATTTTGGCTTTGCACCGCACAATTCAGATCAATCCTTATTCTGTGAAGCTCAATGACCTCGAACTCCTTTTTTTTCACCGAGCTGACTAATACAATGAAGTATGGGGGAGGGTTCTCATATAGCCTTGTTTTCACCGAGTGACGTCACTGCGTTCCACAGAATAAAGAATGGGGGAGGGGGTGTTAAATAACCTTGTTTTCACCGAGTGACGTCACTGCGTTTCACAGAATTACGTTACTCCTGAGAGACACAGGTTAAAGTTTTAACCCTTCAACCGCCAAATTATTCAATCTGAATTTTCACCCACTTGAAGTTGTGTCTCGCTGACGCGATCCACAACTTCAAGTGAGGGAAAATGATTTAGATATGACAAAATGGAAGTCAACTGTTTTCAAATATTGCTGATTGACGTCACATTTTAACTTTTTCACATGTTTAAAATGTGGTACTTAATGTGCTAGTAAAAAATGAAAACCCGAATATATGCGACACCGGCGGTAAAAGGGTTAAAACTATGGTGCTGGGTTGAAAGTATTAGTCAAGTACGAGACCCTGAAAACCATCACGATGCATCCAAGCATCATTTTGCAGCTTCAAAGAATGCTTTAATTTCCTAAACCTAGGGGTTTTAGAATGAAAAGTGTTATGTAACTGTTTTAGAAATAACGAATTTTTTTTCATTTGCCACCAACTTTAAATCATCTTCATCGTCGAGAATTGCGAGAAATTTGCGGCTTGTAGTTAATGAAGATGACATTGGAAAATTCAGGCTTCAAAGGGATAAGCCACAGTGTATACTAAGTATAAACACTGGCCAAGTACGTTACCTCCGAGGGCTAAGCAATGGTGCTGATTGTGAAGTCTGGCCAGAGACCAAGTGCTTTACCCCAGAAAATGGGTGATGCTTTGTGAGACATCTGTCCAAGTACGTTACCTTTCAGAGACACAGGTTATCCCTCTAAGCACAATTATTGTTGTTTTTAATTTATTTTATTACCCGATCTAATTACTTTTATTGGGAAGGAAATTAGCGTTTGAACAGTAAGATTAGAAAAATATTTAGTTTTAAATTAGAAAAATATGGCTTATTTTACACTGCCTTTCCAGTTGTGATTTAATTTAGCGCATGAAGGGTTAAGCCATCAGACACGAGACGTTGAAGTAATGTCGGTTAATTTGTTGTTGGGTCACCAACAATAACAGACGGCATAGCATTGTATTTCGTGTTTTTTGATAAGTGATGAGTGAGAAATATGGTCCAGAACGTCACCTTATAGTGTAGAAGGCTAACCATAGAGATTAATTTAAAATCTTGCCAAATACGCTACCTGTGAGATACACGAGTTAAAGATATGGTGCTGAGTGTGTAGTGTGGTGAGGTACGTTACCTCTGATGGACATTGCCGTTGATTTAGAAGTCTGGCCATGTACACAGAGTGATTGTCCCGTCATGCTCTACGGCACACTCGATTGGAAAATCTGCCACTGCCAAATAACCTGCCTATTTCCCTCCGCGCACCAATAAATCACTACGCGGCGCCAGAGATATCATATCCGGTTATTACGACACATTCACAAAAATGGACTCAACGCATTTTTCAGGGGACAGGACCCTGGTGTAGTAGTTAAAGCTGCCTGCTTAGAAAGTCGGAGATCGCGGGTTCGAACCCCGCTCTGGCTTTCGAGTTTCAAAACAGCAGAAATGTTTCTGCTCGGCTCACTCGTAAAGATTCAATATTTTGTGGGGAGCCTCTGTGACCGAGAGATAGCGTGCTCGACCTCAGACCGCCAGGGCTCAAATTTCAAATCTTGTGTGGATGGCATTGTCACCTAATTCATCTCACTATCCTTAGGAGGTTATCCTGATACCAGTTTAGCATATACGTACACTGTGGCCTAAATCCCTAATCATTCATTCATTCATTCTTTCATTCATTCATTCATTCATTCATTTAACAAAACCGCTTTGGTACAAGACAGCATCTGCATGGTGGAAACTACATTGACTATCTCTAGTAATTTTGATCAGGGACTGTCCATCGCCGCGTCCATCCCCGCGTTGTATTAAGCATGGTAGGCTAATCCACCTTGATTGTTCTCGTTCATCAGCTAATATTGTCAATAAAAGTGCAATCTCTGTGTATTGATTAACAATAAAGCAGTACTTCAGAGGACAAATATGTGTGGCAACTGACGAAAGATAACACACAATGACCAATTGTACCAAGTCAATGAGGTGATGATTTTGGCGAGGCTCTAGAATACTGCTGTGGTTAAATCACTTTTATGTACAGCACTTAAAAAGGTATAAAATAGTATACATAAACTGTTACCTGGAAGAAATGCCTATTCCACCAATAGGAGTCAATTGTCATTTACATTAATTTATATATCACAAGCCAAAATATATATTATAATAATTTTTAGAAGGGAATCATTATTGCAAACAAATACAATTTATTACTCTCCGTGGTAAGAGGAGGTAGTATTTTTTTTCTAAAAAATATATTACTCTTCACAAGAAATGGTCGGAAAATACCTATTTTATTGATGCATACAAATACCTACACTACCGTTCTATATCTGCAAATAATAGAATGGTATGTTTCAAAGAAACAGTTTTGGTATAAGTGTAACATGAGAATAACCATCACTAAATCACTAGCGATTTAAAAAAAAAAAATCTTTTGATTATGAAACAAAAATCCATATATAATATGACATTAAGGACATACTTGGTACACCTTAGTCAGTTGGTCCCTTGTGTGTCGGTTCAGAAATAGTCGCCTGTGGCCACTGCTGAGCGTGTCATTTGTCCGCCTCGTCATTATCAATACTGGTCGTCGTACAATGGTTAGCTAATTATTTAATTAATTGATTGGTTAATTGATTGATTGATTGATTAATTGGTTGATTGGTTATTTGATTGATTGATTGATTGATTGATTGATTCATTAATTCATTCATTCATTCATTCATTCATTCATTCATTTATTCATTCATTCATTCATTCATCATATGTTTATGTTCATCAGTTTAATTTAAACATACTAGTTATAATAGAACTTCCCGGAGTATAAACCACAAAACATACGTTTTGGAAATCGGATAATGTAACCAGCCGCCGTAAAATGTAACCGGTTACATTATACGGGGTCGTATAATGTAACCGGTTACATTATACGTCTGGTTACATTATACGGTTCTACAAGCCCACAATGCAAAATGAAATATAAAGGTTTATTGAATACAGCCATTAATTAAATGCCTGAACAATAAAACGCAAATGCAAACGTAAAATTAAATATTTCGTTGTCAAAAACAGCAAAACAATTTTTTTGTCTACTACATACTTTACATGCTGGTATTATAAGCTTTGTGTCAACGTTGAGCCAGAGCTGGTGCAGCTTCTCATGTTGAATAGACTATATAGAGAACAACATAAACTATTAGAGGGTCATCATTCAATATCCAAGGGGGGGGGGGGGGTTGGTTCTGGACTATTTTGGCATAAATAAAATCGGGCAGACTCTGCATGATATAAGTGATATATTCGGTCTCTGTAATTTGCATAATGTTCAATATTTCCGTGATTTAAGGGTTGATAGTGAAGGGTATACGATTTATTGTACCATACTGATTGTGCGTACATAAGCTACTGATCGTTCATACAGTCATCTCTAGCTCAGATATGGGCCGTTAACCATACCTCTTCTAGTAGTAGTAGTATCATTTATTATAGTCACATGTGTAGGGGCCTACATAGTATATTTTTTACAACTGTTCCACTATACAATAGAAAAAACCACCCGGTCCTTTGGGCCTATAAGTGACCTCTTTATTTATATATATTTTCAATTATTGTTTGTGAGGGGAGCTGGACTGTGACGCGATTTCCCGGTGATATAATATATATAATAGACTATATACATGTGTACATAGTCATATAATATACGAGATATCTATAGACATAGAAGGTAAAATATAGCATATGTGAAACTTGAAAAAAGACTAGATACAAATAAATCGTTCATCTACATTTTGAGGGACGCCAATTGCCACTTCTTAAGGTGTGACTTGGTGCGCCTCCATCTCCACGACAACGGTCTCTAACGAGACGTATTAAGCGGACTGCACATCAATGCGAACGCTTACGGCGGAATTGCGGTGATGTGTGGTGCGCCTTACATTTGGCTTATAAATTATTTTTTTCCTACCATCATATGCTTCGCTATAAATTTTGCTAGCTGTCGGGGATGTTTATCACATACACATTTTCGTTTTTCTAAATAGCTGAGAGTATGAAAGGAGTCCTCCTGTATATTGGAAAAAAAGGGTTTGTCGCCAACCTGTATATTTAGAACAAAATGAAATAAAATGGATCTCGTCCTCTACATCATTTGTTTCACATAAGATACACAGTATATCCGCTAAAGGCTCATTTCTAAAACGTCCCGATTCAATACGAATCGGTAAAGTCCCCGATCTTATCTGACTCCATAGAGATCGGTTATATCTCGGCAAAATCATACTTATATATGTCGTTATGTAACTTGCCTGTCTTAAATGTTTGAACATTTGTAGTCCGTTTTTTTTAATTCATATCATATTCCAAATGGGACAAAAAACTATTTGTGTAATTTATCACGAATGATATTCAAAAGTCATTCATTCATATCTGTAAAGACTGAGTTTAGATCAAGTTTGTGAAATATTTGTGAAATTTCTTTTGACCAGTTACCCCTTTTTAAATGATATTCATTTGAAAACACTCTTTTAGTCAACCGCTGATTATCCATGGCTATAACGTGGTTCCAGTAACCTATCATATTTAGCCTTTGACGATACCTGGTACATTGCCATAACATTTCGCTATATAAAAAGGGTATCGAGGTAAACCTATGAACACTTAGAAAAAATCTATTAGCACGATTCTGAACATCATTATATTTGTTTAAATCCCCAACAGGATGAGCCATACTCCATAATTGGCGTTACACACCGCTCAAACAATTGTGTAAAAGTTTTTAGTTATCCTTTGTTTTTTATTTGAATAGTCCTAAAAGTCTGAAGAACAAACAAAAGACGGCAACCAGACATACTGGCACCTCAGAGTGTTGGTACCCAACAAGCTTTAGTGCTGGCTAACGTTGGTTCATTTTCAACCACGTTGGCTCAGAATTAGCCCAAAATTGTTTCAACGTCTAGTGTTTGCTGGGTATAATGAAGGGAGATGTGACAACATGTTTATTCTTTATGCGGGGCCACTGGCGACGACGATGGTCCACCATTAAAACAACATAGGGTCAAATTTTGTTTAATCAGCCACTCGCCAGAAATCACAATAGTGTAAAAAGAATCATAATACTGAGAGTCTTGTAGTGTCGCAATTGGGGATGATTAGGCAGGCCTACAACCCAAAATCTAACATATTTTATGCAGACGAATTCTATTCATTTGAACAGATAGTCTCTTACTTGTAGCTTCTTAGATTTTTCAAAACGTTCCAAAACACTCTACAAAGGACACAGAACAATAATGTTTTGTGTTTACTGGGTTGAACGCAGCCCAGCAAACACGAGTCGTTGAACCAGTGTTGGTTTGATGTTGGGCCAGCATCGCAGATTGTTGGCCAGCATTGGACCTGCATTGGGTCAACGTCGTGTTTGCTGGGAATGCTGACAGGTGTTTCGCATCAAAACAGAATAATACATTTCGCTTATACATAGTCTCTACTGTCTACAGGAGCCATTTAATAATATTAATTGCAAATACCATTGACACTACATCTATTAGCTATCAAACTTTATGGTTATGCTGCAGGAGGGGCGACATCTCCATTTTTTTTTTCACAAAAAACTAGACCCTTCTAGTTATGTCTCCCCTCTACAGAGGTGGAGACATATTGGTTTACCTATGACCGCTCAGCCTGTCTGTGTGTCTCTGAGTGTCTCATTAATTCGGTCCAGCGACTTCTATAGTGCAGGCGGTCTATGCTACACAAGCCCACCATTGACCAGGCAATATGTCCAGCACCGGCGACGCTGGCCCAGCATTTAACAGACATTGGATCAGTGTCAGCTTGTATTCAGTTGACACACAACCGCCAGCAGAAAGCACTCTCCAGTGTTGAATGGTTGATGGCCAGAGTCGGCGACGGTAGACCAGCGTTAAATCGGCATTTGGTTGATGTGTCGTGTTTGCTGGGCATTGTGTTGTGGACCAGTTGACCGCTGATACGGGACCACTTAGCTATCCAGCAAACACGAAAAAATACTTATTACATCGTTGGTACCTTGATTATTACAAGTCACTATATCAGGCCCTCGCCTAAAGGCTCGAGTTTGATATAGTGACCAGCATTGTGTCCACGTCTCCTGCTTACTGGGCACCCAGTTGCAATGCGGCCGGCCCCGATGGCTCATTCGACCCGGCTGTGGCTAGAAACTTAAGAGATAATGGATTCGAATCCCGGCCGGGTCGGATGTTTGTTGTCGAGGTTGTACATATGCAGTGCTCTAAACTGATCAAAGGGATGGAGTGTGCAGCGCTGACTATATTACTAAAAACTTGAAGTCATTAGATTAGAGCCTTCGAGCTTCCTTCTGTCGCGATATTTATATAAGTACCATGATTATACAGAATACACATCTATATTATTCACATAATATTACGTCCAACAAGAAAGGTCTGTACGGAGAACACTAGTGGGCGTTTACAATCCGCGCACAATGGGAGGTGTGACATTCATAAAGATAATTAGTTATTACATGAATGATTCCTGTCACATCGCAAAATTGGGTAATTAGATGGACAACTACCAGTCTCAACTACCCTCAAGTACCGGCGTTGTTCGATGTTCGTCCACTGTGTAGACGCTGGTCCTATAATTTAAAGTATTTTTGGGACACATATCACGAACGAGCTCAGATGTTATCTCATTTTATTCATTGACCGTATCTAACGTATTTTATAATATCGCCGTTCGACTTTTTGTCTGGACTATATATTATATGAGCAGTTTATATATCAGGTAGTATACCATTTTTTTCCACAGCCATAATCTGAAATTTATCGTCAACCCGCTAACTTACCTTATTTTAATTTTCACCCACTTGAAGTTGTGTCTCGCTGACGCGACCCACATATTCAAGTGGGTGAAAATTACTAATATTATTTTGTTTATTTTCAAACCAAATATTTTCAAATCTTGATGTTTAAACATATATTTCAATACCAATAACTGCGAATTAACCTTACCTTGTAATAAAACGGATTCAAAACGACTATGGCTGCGCTTCGCAGTGAAAGGGTTAAATCACTATATAGACGGCTAAATATATGAAAATAACAACTCGAACCTCAAAAAATTAAAACAAAATGTTTCTCAACGGTTTTCTAACCTACTGGATATAGTGAATGACCGAAGAAAGTGTAGCAAAATCTGACTCATAAAAGTCCGGAAATTCAAGATGGCCGCCATTGGCCGTAAAACCATCTTAATTTGCCTAAAATTTTACACTTAAACCACGATTCTTGTTTATAAACCATGTTTTCGGAGTTGGGGAACTCATTAGTCACAGTAACATTCTGGCGGTGGCAAAAATCTTAGATGGCGATGGGGCTAGGGGTCAGAAACCAAGGTCAAAGGTCAATTAAAAGGTAAAATAGGATTTTTCAACAAATACAAAAGTAAGAGCAAGGTAGTACCTTTTTTCGTGTAACTTTGACTAGAAAATCCATTCCTTATATTATTTTAATGATTCAAGGTCATCCCCAATGTCAAAAGGTCAACTTCAGGGTCAAGTAATCAAAAAAAAATTTTACCAAATAAAGCTAAGAACATGTGTAATACCTCATTTTCATGTGATTTTGACTGGTAAAGCATTTTATGGTATTATGTTTGTGATTCAAGGTGACCTTCAAGGTCGAAATGTCAAAATTAAGGTCAAATTCCCGAAGGTATTATTTTCAACAAAAATACGATTATCATAGTTGTGGCTATAAGGTTAATTAGCTATTTTCGACTGGATACAATTTTCTTGTTCCTTCACATCGTCCTTGAACGCTTTACCGTCGCTATGGAACGCCGCCAGAAGCTCTCTATTACGTCTTCCAATCGCCCTTCCACACTTTCACATCGCCATTTAACCCCTCTCCGTCTACCTCTAACACTTACTCATTACATTTTGACGCCTCCCCATCGCATTTTAATACAGTTTAGGGCTTACCATTGCCATTTACCACTTTTGTTGTCGCGCTTTAGCACCGCATCGTCGTTCTTTAACGCCTTTATGTTGCATTTTAGCGCCTCCCTGCTGCCCTTAGATGCCTGATGCCCTTTGATGCTTTCTCATCGCCCTTTAGCACCTCCACATCACACCTTATTTCCTACTTATCACCTTTTCCTACTTCACCATCGGTTCGTTGCCCTTTATGCATCTGCATGTGTCGGCCTTCGACTCCTCTTCATTGTAAATGAAGTCCTTACCATCACCCTTTAGCGCCTCTCCGTTACCCTTTAACACATCTTTATCGCCCTCTTACATCAATCCATTGCCTTTAAACGAGCCCCGTCACACTTTAACGCCTCTTCATCGCTCTTTAGCGCTTTTCCATCGCCATTTAAGGCATCTGTGTCACCCTTTAACGCTTCCTTGCCGCCCTTGCACACCTTCACATCGTCATTTAACGCTTCCTCTTCACCCTTTGCCTTTTTTAACGCATCTCCGTCGTCATTTAATGCCTTTGCGTCGCTCTCAAACGCCTCTCCATCGTCCATTAAAGCCTCTTTATCGCCCTTCAATGTCTTCCCGTTGCCATTAACGCCTCTGGCCTTTAACTTGTAAAGCCTTGTTATTTTCTAAAAATGACGTTTTTACAAGGGTAATTTGACTTTTTCACTTTGAGCATGCTTAATATTTACCAGAATTAGATTATCCGATGAATATCACACCTGAACGAGGTATTTTTCGTTCTCTAATTTGCGGCATATATGTTTTGTACCTCCCCGGAAATTTAGAGGGGAGGAGTGTACACCAAGAGCTTAGCATTCAGGGTTAATTTTTATGTCAAGAGAGGGGGGTGTATACACATGCTTTAGCTTGATAAAAGATCTAAATGAAATAAATGATGTAAACACAATGTACAATTATTCCTTGAATGTCACTGCTTATTCATGATATATCTCCCAGTCAATGGATATTCGACACTGTTTCCATCACAAAGTTACTGTTGCACGTATGGTCTAAAATATATATTAAGAAGGACAAACATATTGCATTTAGAAAATATCATCAAGACAATTTAAACAATATGAATCAACTGCTGTTTTTTTTGTGATGAGTCACAAATAATCGAGTAAATTATATTTAAAAAGGTCGGAATAGCTGTTGTAGGCCTATATCCAAGAACGTTGTTCAAGTTATATCTACATCACTATACAGATACATGCAACTTGGAGTTTGGTTATTATTCGGACATCAGGACATTGTGCCATATTATGACATTTACTACTTTGAGTAAACATATAACAGCAGTTATATACACTACATCATCAATACATCATCACTACATCATTCATAGCAATTGCCTTCTGGTCCTTGGCGGCCATCTTAGATTTAAAACCTTTCCGGTAGTCAGATTTTGATAAAGGTTTTTTTCCTGCTATGAAGTACATCCCATAGATGACAAAACCACTGGATGTATGCATAAATTGACCCGCCTATACCAGAAATGGATTTCCAGTAGGCTAGGTTGGGTCGGTTATCTCTTTATACACGAAAATAGATAAACCACTTGTTATTACTTATTAAAAATCATGCGTTGGTCTCTTAACTTTAAAATTGACGTTTTGACATTGCAGACCTTTAATCTTCAAAAAATGATACTTTTTTACATTTTGACCTTGGAATTTCCTTTTTTATCTTGAAGGTGTCATTGAATCACCAAAATAATACCATAAATGGATTTTACAGTAAAAATCAGACCGAAAAGAGGTAATTATCCACATGATGTTTTTTGATATTTGAACTTGTTAAAAATAATATTTTCAGGAATTGGAACTTAAAATTGACCTTTTGATCTTGAAGGTCACCTTGAATCACAAACATAATACCATATAATGATTTACCAGTCAAAATCCCATAAAAATGAGGTATTACACATGATGGGCGGGGGCCCTAGGGTAGTGGTTAGCACCGCTGCCTTTCACGCCAGAGTCCGGGGTTCGGTTCCCGGTCTCGGCGGTTTGAAAGAAACATAAATGTTTCTTCCCCATCCACGTGTGAAAGTTAGTATTGTGGGGAGCCTCCGTGGCCGAGAGGTAGCGTGCTCGGCCTCAGACCGCCAGGGTTCGAATTTCGAATCCTGTGTCTGGAGGACAGTGTCATCTCAATCATCTCACCATCCTCAGGAGGTTCTCCTGGCCCAGTTTAGCCTATATGTGCACAAAGGTGGCCTAAAGCCCGATTCATTTCATTTCATTTCATTACACATGATCTGGGCTTTATTTGGTAAAAATAAAATTTTAAATTACTTGACCTTGAAGTTGACCTTTTGACATTGAATATGACCTTGAATTATGAAAATAACATAAGGAATGGATTTACTAGGCAAAATGACACAAAGATAAGGTATTACACTTGTTGCTACCTTTATTTGTTGAAAAATCCTATTTCAACTTTAAATTGACCTTTGACCTTGGTTTTTGCCCTCTAGTCCAACCGCCATCATAGATTTTTGACAGCTCCAGATTACCGATTATTATGGCCAATGGCGGCCATCTTGGATTTCCGGACTTTTATGAGTCAGATTTTGATAGACTTTTTTTGGCCATTGACTATATCCAGTAGAATAGAAAACCGTTGAGAAACCTTTTGTTTTAATTTTTTTGGTGTCATGTGGTATATCGACCCGTCTAATATACTCCGACAAAGATGACATATTCTGAAAAAAATAACACTTAATTTCTCATCACTAATTTGTAGCCGCAACATTAAATAAAATGATATAGTAACACAACATATATATAACACAATTATAAACGAAACACCAAGTTTGGGCGAAGTAGGTTTTAATGATTCATCAAAAGCCTTACACATAATTGTGTAATGAGCCGCAACATTACATGCAAAATTATTACGTAATCAGTGTGCTAATGAGAAGTTACGTAATGTAGCAAAGGCCTAAGAAACAGTGAGGCCTGCATGCGTTTATGAATCATATCTTATTATGTTATCACCAAACTGCTAATCAATGATATCATTAACCTACAGACTAATCTACCATTACAATAATAAAACAAGAACATAAAAATACTAATAAACATAGAAAGTCAAGATTAGAATACTAATACATAAAATAATAGCAATTAAACCAAGAAAAAGAAGCACTTAATCATGCTTAATACTTTAAAAAAGTACATTTTATTAGAGGGTTGGGTGGGTAGGGTATCAAAAAAGACATAAAATCAGCTTGCTAGAGCTTAGTAACCATGGCAATGCGACCGCTACTGACGCTGGTTACTTATCAACTGCACCCCAAAATGCTGGTCAGGACCCCTTATTAGATACACAGGGGTACTCACAGGCCAGACCAAGAAATCTGTCAACAAGGGTCGTTAAACTATGACATGGCAGATAGGGGTGTTAGAAGGCACCGGGGCTGGTAACACTATCCGCCTGGGAAGCAGACCGGGGTCTCTGCTATCCCAAGTGGAGCGAACCCTTGGCGCCCTGCCCGATCTGTTAATTAACTCAGGTTTAATTCCTGTGTGTTAAACCAGGATTTAATTTCTCATCACTAATTTGTAGCCGCAACATTAAATAAAATGATATAGTAACACAACATATATATAACACAATTATAAACGAAACACCAAGTTTGGGCGAAGTAGGTTTTAATGATTCATCAAAAGCCTTACACATAATTGTGTAATGAGCCGCAACATTACATGCAAAATTATTACGTAATCAGTGTGCTAATGAGAAGTTACGTAATGTAGCAAAGGCCTAAGAAACAGTGAGGCCTGCATGCGTTTATGAATCATATCTTATTATGTTATCACCCAAACGCCCAAACTAGGTATAAGTAGTGAACAAAATAATAATAGTAATACATTAAAATTATCCCTGTTAAAAAACCCGAAGGGATTGTACTTTATCTGACATGGCTTTTGCTACAAAAAATTTTGTTTGGATATCGGGGTCCAGATAACGCTGGTAACAATCACTTTTCCAGTCGCCTTGTAATTTAATCAGGTCACCTGGTACGTTACAGGCCAAGGCAAAACTAGCACCTCCCCGTCTCAGGCTATGGCCCGCATAATTATCAGGATCAACCCCCGCCCTTCCCAGGCAAGTTTTCAAGCGGGAAATAAACATGGAATACGTAAAGGCGACTGGCCCTGCTTGTGATGGACAAGTAAAGAGTGGGGCACGTGCGTGAGCCGGCTGAGTCTTACACATAAGTAATAAGGCACTAGACGGGCAAAGAGGGCTATTAGGGATATGTGGTATAGGTATTTCAAGGTTCCGCTCTCCAAATTGCACTGTTTTGCTGTGCGAAATACGTAATAATACACCTGCAGGAAGGAAAGATACATCCCCCCGTGTTAACATCGATACCCCTTGCGCTTTAGAAGAATTAGATAGCAAGTTCGATTTTCTCAAAAAAGAGAAGAAGCCCACCAAACAAACAGCCCAGAAAGTCAAATCAACATGCAAAGTCAAGTTTAAAAAGCTGAACATTTTCTTCAGCAATTCTACAGTAATAGGCAGCTTAGGCTTACTAGTGTTGCCCATGACCCGACGACAACCACGTAAAAGAGAATCCAGGTACCATGTACCTAAAGGGTTAGCAACACCACTCTCTATGTGCAAGAGTCGTACAATATTTAAATACTGCTTTACACTAGTATAACACAAACATGAATATAGATAAGCAATGTATCTAGGTAAATTTAACTGCGAAATAGGTAACGGCGGAATATGCAAGAGGTTACAAAAGGCCGTATATGCCTTTAAATGTGTTTTATACGTCCGTGCAGTAGACGTGGCAAAAGTATATGTCCTATAATGGGCCACAGCTTCGTCTAATTGTCTGGTTAAGTTCTCCTGACCAGCTGGCCTGTCTGCAAAAACGAAAGAAAAACTGAACTACTCACATGTCCATCTATATTGAAACACTGATGACAAGGTGAACCATATAAAATGCCAATTAATTTATTTAACTGTCCAGGCTCATGAAGTCGGGAAGCACTATCAGCTGCCACATTTTTAACTCCAGGAATGTGGCGTGCTGTAAGATGAAAATTAAACTTGGCAGATAGCCAGAAAAGACAACGCATCCCTTCCATGACGACTGGATGTCTAGTTGTCCCACGATTAATCACTGATACTGCCGTTGTATTATCACTCAAAATATATATCCGTCTGTTTGCCCATTTTGGCGCCCAGCGAAGCGCAGCCACCAGGATCGCGAGCACTTCTTTATAGTTAATATGGAACGAGCTGACTTCTGGCCAGTCCAAGTCCCAGTTCGTGTAAATCCAATCCTGGCCGTATACAGCGCCTCCTCCTGCTTGACAGGCGTCTGTATATACAGACGTCAGTGGCTGTCTGTCAAGGATTGCTGACTTGCCGTTGAACTGTTCCATAAAAGTCAGCCACCAGGCAATATCCTTATGCGTGTCGCATGACAAACGCACTCTGTCTGTCTTGCCGCGTAACGTGTTCGTTAGGTCGATAAGCCGACGGAGAAAAAACTCGTCCGCCGCGTACTACCGCCGCCGCCCAATTTAACTTTCCAATCAAGGATTGTAATTGCCGCTTTGTAGCCCGATGCCGCTTTGAAAAGGCTACAAGTTCTAATTTAAGAGCAGACGATTTGCTCTCTGGAAGCCGCAAACACATTGCTTGGGAGTCGATCTCAATCCCAAGGAATATTAGCTGTTTTGCAGGATCCACCACCTTATTCCAATTGATGCTGAATCCTAATTGCCGCAGTAATTTCAACAAGGTGTTTAGTGCAAGTTGACACTCTTGTTTTGTGGGAGCAATCACTAAAAAATCATCTAGGTATACCACTAGGTCCCGAAACCCTCTGCGCTCCATCATCCTCTTAACACTCTGGCCTAGGCGATGAAAAATTCCAGGTGCCAGCTTGGAGCCGAAGGGTAATTTTGTGTCCTTCAGGAAAACTGTCGTATTATTGATAATCCACTTTAGCCCTGTGAACTTCTGGCTGTGTTCACTAATTTTAACTGATCTATAGGCAGATTTCAAATCAACTTTGGCCATATAATAATTTGGCCATAAAAGCTTGGCCGCACTATCGACAGTTTCAAATTTGTAATGCGTGTCTAAAGTGGCTTGGTCGTTTAGGCTGTCACCCACAGACTGACTGGCATCATGAATCAGCCGGACACCGCCATCTGACTTTTCCAGCACTGAGAATGGGCTGATTATAGTAGGCTTGTCTTCACAGACCACATAATTACCTTGCTGAATTTCAGCCAAAACCTGTTGACTGGCCTTGTCATATAGTGGCGAGTGACATTGAGCTGATTTGTTATTGTCCACCTCGGCTGGCATTGGATCCGCGTCCGTGTCAACAATATCAAATCCATGCTCAATCCCATTTAATAGAAAATTTTTGTCAGTATCGTTGACAAGTTCTTTTTGCCATGCTTCCAGAATGAGACCAGGGTTCGGGCTAATGGTAATACCTAGTTTTTTGACAGGTCATGAGCCACGGCAGCACAGTGCTCTTGTTCACAGCCATATCGTGAGCAGGTGTGTGCAAACTTGCAATCAACATAGCTACAGCCGGCCTTAGTGTTGTACATTTTGCAGATCGTGCGCCCACTTGTTGTCATTGGGCCCTTGGCTTTAGTGGCTGTTTGAGCTGCCTTGATTGTGGCTGAAGTGCTGGCTGCTGCTGGCCTTCACGCAGCCATATAGACTGCAGGTGTCCAACTTCCGTACCCCAGCGGAAACCATTCCGGGCCTGCAGGCGACGATATTCCCGGTCATACAAGAAAACAGACGTAATGTCGTAGCGCTGTAACATCAGGTATATCCGTGTTGTATAGGATAAATAGTCCGTGACTGCTTCGCCTGTCAGCTTCCCGTCCTCCGTGAGCCTGGACATGATTGCTAAATTGGCCACTGACCATTGAGGAAGTGTCACCGAGGAGAGTTTGGGCTTGCGTGGGCCAGTTTTCCATATCAACTGGGCTCCATTCTGCCCACTGCCCACCACCTCCTCTTGCTGTACTGCCCCATACAAATTAATGAAATCCACTATATCGTAAAAGGTTTCATGCCCCGCCTTACCTGCTGCCATTTTTAAGAAAATCTGCGGATCAGCCCACGTTGCATCATTAGGTAATGACCTCTCTGTTGACATTGGGGCAGGGCCAGAGAGAATCCCGCCGAGCTGAGGTGCACTTGTCTCCGTACCAGAGCTGTTTGTCGCCCCCTGTGCCTTCTGTAGCTGTTGTAGCGCACCCCGTACATAGGGATCAACAGACTTCTGGCTTTCTTGGCCTGTCTGATCTGTCTCCACCGGAGCAGATGCCTTCCTGTTCTCAGGCATTTCTGCCACCGCTTTCAATATCAGCTTTTGCTGGCCTCTGGTAATTTTGTGGTTAATGTCCTCCTTTTCTAATAGCGCCAGCGCCGCCATGCATGTAAATCCGTCTTTTTCCAGAAGCTTCAGGGTCTCCTCTGAAATATGGTTGTCAGCTACCCACTGCTGAAACGACGGCTGTTCATTCAAATTATCCGAAGCAGGCATTGTGTAAATGAAAGTTGTCAAGCAAAAAAACAAATACAAATTATCAAAAAAGACATAAAATCAGCTTGCTAGAGCTTAGTAACCATGGCAATGCGACCGCTACTGACGCTGGTTACTTATCAACTGCACCCCAAACTGCTGGTCAGGACCCCTTATTAGATACACAGGGGTACTCACAGGCCAGACCAAGAAATCTGTCAACAAGGGTCGTTAAACTATGACATGGCAGATAGGGGTGTTAGAAGGCACCGGGGCTGGTAACACTATCCGCCTGGGAAGCAGACCGGGGTCTCTGCTATCCCAAGTGGAGCGAACCCTTGGCGCCCTGCCCGATCTGTTAATTAACTCAGGTTTAATTCCTGTGTGTTAAACCAGGATATTAATAATGACAAATATAATTATCTAAGAAAGCCCATCTATTGCCACATATGATACAGCCTGAACGGTCCTATTGCAAAAACAAGTCCGCTATTGGTTTGCTATCCTGACAGATGTTGAACTACACCCCCCCCCCCCCCCCCCAGCTAGCTATTGCCTGCCGCGCGAGTCTCTCTGGGTGCAGGATTTTCTGATAATTATCATGTTTTCCCCTCTCAACACTGGCACATTGTTTTTCGAATGTTATGTCCTTGGGTAAGGCACTTTTCTCTCACGTGCTTCACTTCAGTCGGGTGTAAGCGAGTACCTGGTAGGACATAGAGAGATGGAAATTGTTGTACGACAAGTTACTAGAACCACATAGTTGCAGTGCTGTATGCTCCCCGAGGAGTTGAAATGGTGCATGGATAAAAAGGTCCAATGACCAGGGATAATATGATGTAAGGCGCCATTAGCAGCCCTAGGCTGAATATGAGCGCCAACTAAGATACTCACATTAAACATTATCTCAGCGAGATTATCGTGAAACAGCTGTATCTGATATCCCACACGAAAGAAACAATGTGTGCTTTTTAAATATTCATAGCAATATAGGTTTCTATATTTTGGTTACCCAGAGCTTGGAACAGCGGCATTACGCATATTTTGTGTCATGATTACATTAGTCGACATCTCCCTGAATTTCGGCTTAGGGTGGCCGCAGTCAAGTTGTACTGCATCTTATCCCTTACAACGCTGAAATATATGTGTATAAACCATGGGAACCCAGTTGTTTTTTTCAAATTGATTTATAGGGAAAAACACGAGACAATCGACTTCTAGTGGGACCGCTCAGTGTTCATTTAGGGTCGAACCTTGCACTTTGGGTTAAAAGCATGAAATTTTTACTGATTGGTCAGTGGTATCGTGGGATCATTTTCAGATATAGAACACCTTTGTCGGTTATCTGTGGAACCTGTAATAAGGGCAAACGTACCCCCCTCCCCATATTTTTTTAGCTGAAAGTGGCTAACGTCATTGTTTTATGTCACAACAATGCACCAAATATGTTCACAGTGATGATATTTTCATAAAAAAATAACTACAAATATATTTCAATTGATATTTAATATAATTTAACTGATATGCAGTTGAAAAAAACCGACTACCTCAAATGTATAATGCTCATATCGTCTGCTTGGATCTGCAAGATTAGTTTATATTATCAATTACAGGATATAGTCAAGACGTACATGCCACTAAAAAACTGTTACCTTGTGTTTGCTATATTATCGAAGTATTATCCTAATCTTTTTTCATTGTAGCAGCTCCCGTCACAGTTGCACTATACTGTGCACTATGCTGGGCACCTCAAATTGTTATTGTAACATTTGCACAGTTCTTGTTAAAACAACTGGTCATTAATTCATAGCGGATTACATTACCCACTATATAATCAATGACAATAGCAGTAGTTCCGTATTACTAGTTAATTGTGTTCGGATTTGGCCAGATGAACCCTGAATTGAATTGAAGGTTGTTAAGTATACATGTCCCGATTCTGTTGTTCTTAATGTTATCTGCTTTGTGCATCAATGCATCTGTGATTAGATGTGTGTTCTGACAGCCAATATGATCTAACAACAGTTTTTGAAGATCAGCCTTATTGGCTGACCTGCATAAGATTGGCCAACATAAGTAATTGATTGTGCCACAAAGAGCCTTTTAAAATCACTTTAGCATTGTGTTGTGTTAATGTAGATGAAGCTGTTGGACTGAATGAATACAACGTTGATGTATCTAATACAGTATTGTGTCACATACTGCTCAAATAGCATATACAATAATCCAGTCACCTATCATCTTTAAATGTTTGATATTATGGAAGGGTAAGCTACCTAGGATTAACTGTCCTCTTCAGACCCTTTACAGCCACAGGGCATAATTTCATCGTGTCTTTTCAGTTTCATGAAGTGTACTCCATACTGGCTTCCTATCAGGGCCAGTCTTGTGACAACCTCTGCCAGCACAACTAGGTGTGACCTGGTTATTTTTAATAGCTTTTCTCTTTCAATGATTGTGATCATGTCTTCAATCTCAGCAACATGAGAGTATACCAGTTTTGAAAATATGACAGCTAGTTATATACGCTTAAAAAGTTTTTGATGACAGTAGTGGCAACAGCTAAACTATAACAGCTCCATCTAACACAATGGCATCTAAGCAATATAAAGTCTTTAAAACAAGGTAGGGCCTATAGTCATCCTTGAGTTATATATCACTTCATATGTTTCTTTGCGTTAAACATTGTTCATTCTTGTTGGATGGGATCATTGGTGAGCTACTTTTCATTAACAAGTATATTATACTGTTGTTGACCGGTTTTCACAATATTCCCTGTTTTTTGTTCAACATCATTATTCATTTTCTCTTTGACGTTTAATGTCAGCAACTCCCCAACATGTTCACTGACTTTCTCAAGTGGGGTGATGTTTGGTTAAGGTTGAAGGCTCATGGTTCTGATCAAGGGCAATGGCAGAAAGTGGGTGATGTGTTTTGTGGGCTACAAAGTATTCTTCACAAAAATCTTTATACAGCGATTTTTTGCATGGCAACAAAATTATGTATCCTATGTGTACTGGATTACTACTTCGCATAATCCAAGGGGGGGGACCAGGAGATGAGGCATAGCAGTGATTTCACATATTCTTGAACATGTCCACCCCCTCATAGCCTTTATAATATTCACTGCACACAATTATAACTGAAGCACCATGATCTATTTTTTTTTTAATATTTGAGGCTGTTCTTTTTTAACACCACTCAGAAAAATCTAAATCGGTATTTCGCTTCGAAAAAAGAAATTGTTTTCAACAACTGCATAATCATGATAATAGTTATAAGATTCCAACAATATTAAGATGAGCAATATCACTAAAAGACATAAAAATCTTGACTATGAAACTGAGTCAACAACCTGGGGAAAATCCTTCAAAACAAAACAAAATTTCACTCTATGTGCTATATTTTAAACAGATACACTTTTAATAATTATGTATACGATATTTTATTAATAAAAGTTATCAAGTATATGGTAAATAGTCATCTGAGTGTAAGAAGAATACTCAACAAAACGCCCACGTTTGCTCATTGTTCTGAAAACAAACAAGTTTAAGACTCAGTTTGGACCAAAAATATTAAAAGTCACCCTATGGCCGCTAGGGGGCACTTACATAGGTGTTCTATATCTTAAAATTTTCAGTATAGATCAGTGTTTATGTATGCCAAGCTTCATGCTTTTAACCCAAAGTGCAAGGTTTTTGGCCCCACTATTCGTCAAAAACATGTGTGCATGAACTTGGCATAAATTCCTGTGCCAAATTTGTTCGTAAACAGGCGTTTGGTACACGTGCCACAGAACTCTGGAACTGCCACTGAACATTAGGTCAATTCGCACACTACAACAGTGGCGTAGCCAGCATGTACGCACGTACGCACGTGCGTACAGCCTGGCCCAGCTTAAAAACATAATTTTTAAGAAATTGAGTGTTATTTTCACATTTTACAGGATTTAATATAGGGGGCCTATCTTAATACATTTACAGACGACAGGCAAACATTACTATATGTTTGCCTGCCGTGGTAATACGATGTAACCTTACCATGATAAAAGTGACATAGCGCGATTACCTGAGGGAGATAATTTAACCCAGTTAACCCTTTCAAAACTGAAGTTACCAGTGTCATCTTCATCCATTACCGGTAGCCTACAAGCCGCATATTGCTGTCCCAATTCTCGCCTTAATTGTAGTGGATAAAGATTACCGGTACTTGATTACTTGAAGTGGGTAGCAAATTAAATTAGGCAGTTCTAAGAATACTTTTGTTCCAAACCGATAGGTTTTAGGAACTTAAATCATTTTGCAGAGATGCAAAATGATGCTTTGATGCATCGTGAGGGCTTGAAGTGTTTGAGACTATTTGAGCGTTCAAATTAGACTTGAAATTCATTTTTTTTAATTAAATGACGGTTCCTCAATCTTATTTTCATATGGATTTATGCAGATGCGCCCATCGCAAGCCATTTCTTGTTGGCAAAAGTAAGAATTTATAGTCGGGAAAATAAAATGCAAATACTTTTCATATGAAGAAAAAAAAATGTTTAAAGGATGCCAATCTCATATATTAAATCGAAATCAAATCTATGTGAATTAGGACAGAAAATATTGGGGTATGTTATAGGCCTACAATTTTTTTCGCATATTCACTAAAAGCTTAGCATTTTTCCGCAAATTAAAATTTGTAATAGACGGAATTTCCCATTGATGGGCATAAGTATATGTTCGCAAAAATCATGAATAGTGGGCTCAGATAAAATGTATATTAATTGAATAACGTTTACAAGCACACGAGACAAATAATTAATATTGAATCATGTTGCCAAGTACAAGGAAATTGAATCTAAAAGTAGTCGGAAATACAAAAAAGTTCGGGGGTGGCATTAGCGGATCAAGAGATGGAGCCGGGTGGTCAATGAACAATTACTCAATTAAATCTCCACTAATTAATCTCAAGTGGACTCAGAAACAACCAAAAACAAAAAACAAGCCCCCAGCTGCTAAATTCGGATCGCTGCGCTCGCCTCATATTCACTATCATATGCACGTAAGTCATTGAGATATACTCCAATAAAAGATGACGCTAATTCGTGCGTACATCCAAATAATTTCTGGCTACGCCCTTGTACAATCTTTTAAACAAACATTGGAAACACACGTATTCAAGCACATAGATTACACTGATGGCCCACGTTTCTAGCCTTGTTTTTAATAAGATTACTGACATTTTTAGCATACATGATTTTTTATTCTGTAAGCGCTGTGATCGGCTATGCAGCTGGATACAAGCGTCTAAAGAAATACAACAACAACAACAACAACAGCAACAAAAACAACAACAACAACAACAACAACAGCAACAGCAACAGCAACAGCAGCAGTAGCAGTAGCAGCAGCAGCAGCAGCAACAACAACAACAACAACAACAACAATAGCACTAACAATAACAACAATAATATGTATGACCCATGGAAACCCAATTTTTTTTCTAATTTGAAATCATTATAAATGTATTACGGCCATTATAAACATTTTAATTCCTTCAGTGTGGAGACCATCTGTATATGACGAAATTTGACGTCTACAGATGTCAGATGCTGACGTATTAGGACGGTCCCTGCGCTGAAAGGATTATTATATAATACAACGTCTTTTTTTCATGTAGACGGTCAATTGGAAGTGACCTGCGAACACAAGTTCCATCATATTACATTCGTCAGTTTTATTTTCCCCAATACATCTAGTATTACAGAACAAAATAGAGATTTATTCTGGGGAGATTTGACAAATTTTAAGAATTTAGTTAATTTCTTGTCTTGCATTCAAGGTATTTGTAGTATACGCCGCACCAAGTATAGCACTGTAAGTATCACACAACAATTGACAATGAATTCCCCAATTAACGAAAGCTGTGAGGCTTTATTCTTTAAGCACAATGAACTGATAGTAGCTGTCTAGACACCCCTGATTAGACCGTGGGCCACCCGTAACCCCTCCGCCTCCCCCCCCCCCTGGGGATTTTTAACGGTGGTTATTTTTGAAGCCTCTGAATATGGACCTATTGAAATCAGGTTGCTTGCATTTAAGCTGTTGGGGCTAAATATGCTAAAATATGCAAATTAGGCAGCCATTCCCGAAAATCCAGTTTCAAGCAATATCTCAGCAACTAATCAAGTTAGAATCCTAGAAACAGTGTCTATCATACGGTTTTCATGGTCAACGAATGCAATAAAATATATCTAATTAGGATCAGAATAATAAATTAGCATAAAATATGCAAATTAGGCAGCCATTACCGAAAATCCAGTTTCAAGCAATATCTCAGCAATTAATCAAGTTAGAATCCTAAAAACAATGTCTTTCATACGGTTTTCATGGTAAACGAATGCAATAAAATATATCTAATTAGGATCAGAATAATAAATTAGCATAAAATATGCAAATTAGGCAGCCATTACGCAAATTCCTCAGAAACTAATCAAGTTAGAATCTTGAAAAAATGTCTACCCTATAGTTTTCATGGACAGAGATTGCAATAAAATTTTTGTTTTCAACATCATGAAAAGATATTAGCATAATATATGCAAATTAACTAATAATAAGTATTATAGAAAATCAGGTTTCAAGCAATAGGGGCCTATATCAAAGACCAAACAACCAAAGACTAAAACATAAAATATCTACACTCCCATTTTTGTGGTCAACCTTTTATCTGTAAACATTTCAAGAGTTCCGATATGTCCACATTACATGTAATATATAACAGTTCAACTGGTAATTGTGTACACACATGTGGTTAAGTCGTTGTGAAATAGAAATTCGTGTAAAAAGACAAAGCTCAAAGACGTATTATCGCCACACACGACCTCTCACTAAGCCCCTTGACATCTCAGCTAATACCCACGACCAGTTTAAACGTTTATTTTTCCTATTTTGATCTTTTAATACAGCAGTAGACCCTACTTTGTTTTCTTTACTATATTAGGGTAACCCTATAACCCGGATCTCGTGGACATTACGTTTAATTAAAATGAAACCTATTTACAGTGTACTTATTTGGGTTTGGGCAACTATACTTATACGATAATACCAAAATGTGTTTTTTATTGTGATTTTCTTACTTTGATTTTTTTAAGGTTTCCAGCATGGTACCTTAACCTATAGTTACATGATTATCCGATAATACATATATGTGACCAATAAAATAAGCATGTGCCTGTAGCATTTTTTTATTTCATTCTGGTGCCAATTCAGAAGTGTGGGCTTCTTAATTATAGTTCAAATAATATGTAAAAGTTAATTGAGAACCAAATGTTGATAAAAGGTTGCCCACATATCCTGCTAAGCTAGTTACCAAGCATCGAAATATGAATATTAGGGATATCAACATGTTTATTAGGGATAACGGGGATTGAAAATAAACACATCGCCCGAACATATCGTGCACCTTCTGATTGCCAGAAAACTATGGCGTTGGTTTTTTCAGACAAAAGCCTTATTATGAACATGGGTTTGCATATTTATTAGAAAGGTTACGTACACTATGCATACTAGCTAGTGGTAACAAGCTATCTAGAAAATTACTAGAGGAAAAATAATGTTTAGACCTGTTTATCAGCACCTAACATGGCACCTGCTAATTATAAATCAGTGATATATGTCGATACATGATTTGGGTTTGAGTCACATGAACTCAAAAGTCATCAAAAAGAGTATCATTTTTTTAAGCCATTCGTGATTTCTGAGATTATTTTATGCCCATACCTTCTAAATGCCACTGACATGAAACTATAATTTTATCACACCTTGGTTAAATAAAACTGTTTGTTCATTTAAATTATTTTTTTATCTTCTACTGACATAACTAGGGTGATATTAATATGTAATCCTTAGGATAAATAACTAGATACAACCAGTAGATACAAATAGATACAACTAGTCTTTTCTGATATTAAATTTACTGTGTAAAATGACCCATTAATTGTTCTTGGCCTAATATCTTCAGTGCAGACTAGCACATATTAAATAAATATATAATAAGTTGTCTAAGAATAATTGTCTATAAAAATCCCGCCCATGGGGAGGGGGTAAGGAATGTTTTTCATGTATGGTTTTCATATACACATAGCACGGAAGACGAGATTTAAAGGGTCATTATATATTGTAATGAACCTTCACGTAACATCTTCTAGTAACATAACTAGTGTTTATTCCGTGGAACACATACCTGGAGTTAAAAACAATCACAACATGTCTTCTAGGAAATTAAATTTACCACTTAAAATTCAGGGAGTACATATGTTTGATGAACCGATATTTTTTACAGCCCCAATATTTTGAGTGCAAACAAGCAGATATTTTATAGATAAATGATTATTGTCTTAAAAATCCCGCCCAGGAGGAGGGGGGGTGGAGAGGGTTTTGTTTATCTGGTTTTCATATACACGTAGCATAGGAGGCGTGCAATTTGGGATTTAAAGGGTTATTACATGTATTAATAAACCCCATATTTTTTTTTTTTTTTTTTTAGTTCCACATAACATCTTGTAACAATACTAGTGTTTAATTCTTGTAATAGCTACCTGTAGTTGAACAAATATATACAACATGCATTTTAGTAAATTAAATTTACCGCTTAAAATTCAAGGGGTACATTATGTTTGGTGACCCAATATTTCTTCCTGTCGCAATATTTTGTGTGCAAACAAGCAGATATTGAATGGATGATGAATAAGGTGTCTAAAAATTATCGTCTCAAAATACCTCGCCCCGGAGGAGGGTGTAGAGAGGGTTTTCATATTAGATTTTTATGTAAACGTAGCAAGCAATATGTGCAATTTGAAATTTAAAGGGTTATTACATATATTGATGAACCCTATATTCTTTTTTTTTCATTTTTGTCACACATAGCATATTTTTGTAACATAACTAGTGTTTAATTATTAAAATAAATACCTGTAGTTGAAAAAATATATACAACATGCCTTTCAGTAAATTATATTTACCGCCTAAAATTCAAGGAGGTACATATGTTTGATGACCCAGTATTTTTTTTGAGTGCAAACAAGCAGATATTGAATGGTTATTGAATAAGCTGTTATAAAATTATCGTTTTCAAATATCTCGCCCTTGATGAGGGGGGGAGGGGGAGGTGGAGAGGGTTTTCATATTAGATTGTCATGTAAACGTAGCAAGCGATATGTGGAATTTGGGATTTAAAGGGTTATTACATAAATTAATGAACCCCTTATTATAATTTTTTTTTTTTCGTCTCACATAGCATCTTCTTGTAACATAATTAGTGTTTAATTATTAGAATAAATAACTGTAGTTGAAAAAATATATACAACATGCCTTCCAGTAAATTATAGTTACTGCTTAAAATTCAAGGGGGTACATATCTTTGATGACGCAGTATTTCTTCCCGTCGCAATATTTTGAGTGCAAACAAGCAGATATTTAATGGATATTGAATAAGCTGTCTTAAAATTATCGTTTTCAAATATCTCGCCCTTGAGGAGGGGGGTGGAGAGGGTTTTCAGATTAGATTTTCATGTAAACGTAGCAAGCGATATGTCGAATATGGGATTTAATGGGTTATTACATATATTAATGAGCCCCATAATTTTTTATTTTTGTTATTTTCGTTTCACGTAGCATCTTCTTGTAACATAACTAGTGTTTAATTATACGAATAAATACCTGCAGTAGAAAAAAATATACACAACATGACTTTTATAAAATTAAATGTACCGCTTAAAATTCAGGCAGGTGCATATTTTTGATGACCCAGTATTTTTTTATGCCCCAATATTTTGAGTGCGTTTTCATATCTGGCCCATGGACTAGATACAACACGCCTGTATATCGCATACAGAAAGAACTGGGCGCAACATTATGGACGGGGCACAACTTGAGCTTTTGAATGTAAAAGTTTCAGATAATACGTACTATTCTTTACCCTTACAGCGCGGGGTCGACTTTAGACGTCTATAGCCGTCTGTAGACGTGAGATTCTAACGTCTGAAGTCTAAAGTTGATCCCCGCAATGAAAGAGTAAAACTATCTATAATGGCACTAGATCCATACCATAACATAGGTATTCAAATGAAGCGAAAAGATTAAAATATTCATGATGATTTCAAATTGAATAAAAATATTTGATCTCCATAGTTTATGCGAAAGTATTTCAGCGCTTCAATGGTTAAAAATACACAGTTGTAAATTGTTTGAATTTACGCACACGCATGCAATTAAAATACGGTGTTTATCAATACATTTTCACGGATATTAAAAATGAAATATTTTAAATCTTTTATCCAACTCTGGGTGGTGCCTCATTTATCTGCTGTCTACCTTCAGTCTGGGCTTGCTTTCAGCTCCTCTGGATGGTGTTTGAATGGTCATCTGTCGACCTTTAGCCTTGGTTTGTTTTCAGCTCCTCTGGATGGTGCTTCAAAAGTCTGCTGTTAACCTTCAGTCTGGGCTTGTTCTCAGCTCCACTTGGTGTGCTCCACACCCGGTTGTGTCTTTTTGCCATCACCCTATGTTTGTTATGTATCCCCTCTATTGAGGTGGAGACATGCTGGTTTACCTGTGACCGCTCAGCCTGTGTGTCTCTGTCTGTGAGTGTCCCATTCATTAAAACACGCAGCGTTAACACAATGCTGGGCTAATGTTGGCTCATCGTCTACGACGCTGACCCAAAATTAGCCCAGTATTTAGTTAACGGGTGTGGGGTCATGTATTGTGTCACACTAAATGTGGGCCACCGTCACAGACGGCGGGCCAACATTAACCCAGCTTCGGTTCAAAGCATCGTGCTGGTATAGTCTATGCTGCACAAGCCCACCATTGACCCGGCAATATGTCCAGCCCGAGCGACGCTGGCCCAACATTTAACAGACATTGGATCGGTGTCAGCTTGTAGTATGTCGACACACCACTACCAACAAAAAGTACTGTCCAGTGTTGAATGGTTAATGGACAGAGAAACAGCATTGGGTGAATGACCCGTGTTTGCTGGGTATTAGCTATCAACCTTTTAGCTGCTGGAGGGGAGACATCTCCAGTTTTTGTTTACAAAAAAACGGCGAATCTTCTAGTTGCTTAACTCTTTAAGTGCTTCATTACTACTTAACATTTTCCTCTCATTTGAAGTTGGCATTGCTCACGCAATTGCCAACTTCAAATGAAAGGAAAATACCTCCTCACTTAAAAATTAGCCCTGCTAAATTTCACAATGGGGGCTTTACTCAAGATTTATACATGCATATTTGTTCAATTTCTGTCAAATTTTAGTTGTGGAAAAACAGTATGAATGCGCTTAAAAGCGTCGCCCGCACTCAAAGGGTTAAAAGTTACAGGTACATCTGTATCCTGTAGTTCCCTTGTCTGTGTGTGCATCTCACAGTGCCCAGGGTGTCCACAGGTCCCTGTGCTATCACTGGTGACAGGGTGTCCACAGGTCCCTGTGCTATCACTGGTGACAGGGTGTCCACAGGTCCCTGTGCTATCACTGGTGACAGGGTGTCCACAGGTCCCTGTGCTATCACTGGTGACAGGGTGTCCACAGGTCCCTGTGCTATCACTGGTGACAGGGTGTCCACAGGTCCCTGTGTTATCACTGGTGACAGGGTGTCCACAGGTCCCTGTGCTATCACTGGTGACAGGGTGTCCACAGGTCCCTGTGCTATCACTGGTGACAGGGTGTCCACAGGTCCCTGTGCTATCACTGGTGACAGGGTGTCCACAGGTCCCTGTGCTATCACTGGTGACAGGGTGTCCACAGGTCCCTGTGCTATCACTGGTGACAGGGTGTCCACAGGTCCCTGTGCTATCACTGGTGACAGGGTGTCCACAGGTCCCTGTGCTATCACTGGTGACAGGGTGTCCACAGGTCCCTGTGCTATCACTGGTGACAGGGTGTCCACAGGTCCCTGTGCTATCACTGGTGACAGGGTGTCCACAGGTCTCTGTGCTATCACTGGTGACAGGGTGTCCACAGGTCCCTGTGCTATCACTGGTGACAGGGTGTCCACAGGTCCCTGTGCTATCACTGGTGACAGGGTGTCCACAGGTCTCTGTGCTATCACTGGTGTCAGGGTGTCCACAGGTCCCTGTGCTATCACTGGTGACAGGGTGTCCACAGGTCCCTGTGCTATCACTGGTGTCAGGGTGTCCACAGGTCCCTGTGCTATCACTGGTGACAGGGTGTCCACAGGTCCCTGTGCTATCACTGGTGACAGGGTGTCCACAGGTCCCTGTGCTATCACTGGTGACAGGGTGTCCACAGGTCCCTGTGCTATCACTGGTGACAGGGTGTCCACAGGTCTCTGTGCTATCACTGGTGTCAGGGTGTCCACAGGTCCCTGTGCTATCACTGGTGTCACGATTTGGACACACACAATTTGTTCACCCTGGATATATTCACCCTGGGTAAGATTCGAAATGGATGGCAGACTCTTTCACGGAAATGACACATATATGAGATTAATCATCAATTTGTTTACAATTGTATAGGTGCTGATTTGATTAAATGATTAGAAGTAGTTTGACAATAAGTACACAATATAAAAACCGGAATGGTCGCCAATTTTGTTATTGATAATTTTTTTGTGTCTGTCTGTATGTGTCAAAATAAATTTCGCCAAGATAATTGTTATGAAGACAAATGTTTTATACAAGTAACATCTTTACTGCCACATGCTGAAATACATTTGACTTCAGTTTTTGACAAAACTACATCTTCTACGTAACAGTATAACCAACATATATGTAGGGTAGGGTAAAGTAGGTAAGCATGCCATGACAAAATATGTGTGGTTTTCCGAATTTGTTACTACCGGTTGAGGCGATTGTGCAATGTGCTCTCTAAAAAATAAATCTCCCATGACGGCTCAGCGTAAGGGAACTGTCAGACATCAGTCCAAACCCTATACTATGCAGATGTAAATATTTTTTGGCAAGGAATTTGTTTCAGGTTTTTACGAAAATTTTCTTGACTTTTCTTGGCTATAGGATCAGACACTGCGTTTCATTATTATATCTTAGATACTGAAAGCCTGACAGTAACATCCCTACATCCTACATCCACTCATGTTGTGATCTTAGTGCACAAGGCACATACAGTTACGGTTTTAGGTAAGCTTAGGCTTCATAATTTATATTACTCTAGTTGTAGTGGGAACTTTGTGAGAGAAAAACAGTTGAAGATAATTTTTGTTCAGTGTTTCTGAATCAGTACACCCCATCGGCGGGGTAGTGGTTAGCACCGCTGCCTTTCACGCTAGAGTTCAGGGTTCATTTCCCGGTCTCGGCGGTTTGAAAGAAACAAAAATGTTTCATCCCCATCCACGTGTGAAACTCAGAATTTCTAATCCTGTGTCTGGAGGACAGTGTCATCTCATTCATCTCACCATCTTTAGGAGGTTCTCCTGGCCCAGTTTAGCCTTATGTGCACACAAGTGGCCGATTCATTTCATTTCATTTTTAGTACACCCCATAATATCTCAGAAATAAAATCTCCATCAACTCAGCTATGGAAACTTTATTTTCAGCACTTCGAATCTTTAGTTTACAATTTATTATAATTAAGGTTTACTGTGGTAATAGGTCTATCTACATCTGGGTCATTTCCAATACATGTATATTTTATAGTACTCTATAAGTTTCTAGACGATAATTTATCATGTGGTGATGCATTAAGCGCTATGATGTCTACACATGATCAATTTTCAACTGCACTTATTATTCGCATTATCATTAATGGACATTGACCAAAAATTAATCATATTTGTTTATTTCCGAAATTGGGCCAATATAAATTATTTGCATTACATGTGTTTTTAATAGTCAAAAGTATAAAGTAGTCAGATTGGTGACTAGAATATTTTGAAGTTTGTTATTATTAAATTCAACCTTTTGATTACTGTATAAATTCTCATCGTTTAGTTATTGTTTTATTCCCATCTAAAACCCTTCACCACACAAACAGATTTAAAACCCTTCAATACAAATTTCTAGAAGCTGCAGGTGAAAATTGATCATGTGCTGATTATTAAGCACTATGATGTCTACACATGATCAATTTTCAACTGCACATTATCTTTAATAGACATTGAGCAAATGGTAATCATATTTGTTTATTTCACAAATTGGGCCAATATAAAATATTTTTATTATATGTGCTTTCAATAGTCAAAATTAGACAGTAGTCAGCTTGGTAACTAGCATATTGGAAGTTTGTTATGATTAAATTCAACCTTTAGATTACTATATACATTTCCATCGTTTGGTTATTTTTGATTGAAATCTCAAACCCTTCACCACACATGTAGATCTTCATATTAGTATTTCCTTTTGGCTCGGTGATGAATGCCACGATTGCCAACTCAAAGTGAAATAAACGTTCCGAATTTTGTATACTATATATTAGATGATATTAAAGTTCATTTACAGCTACAGTTGATTTCTTAAAATATTTATGACATTAAACACTTTAACGATGATATATTGTACACAAAATATAGCATATATTAAGGTACATGTATATGTGGTGGTGTCACATGTGTCTGAAGCTTAACATACGTGGAAAATTAAAAAATATATCTCAAATTATCAAAAACAGACAGACGTATTATTGACATAATGAAAAAATCATTTCAGACTTATTTATTCAGACTTATGAATATACAATAGACGGTTAGTTTTCTAAAACATTGCAATTTATTTTCAAAATATGCATCATAATTACTCCATTACTAAAGCGATATTACCATATGTAAAAACTATACAATCAGTCAGTCAGAGATTGCAAACCTCAACCGAAATTAATATTTATGTGAAACCTATTGTATTTATTCATAAAGTGGGTCATACAACTTCACTGGTGATGATATGTTATGACATCATAAATTCAACCTATTTCACCCATCAATATCTTTGGGTGGATTTAGTAACAATACACAACCGCTGTAAGACTATGGCGTCATAGTCTTCCATAGAGATGGGGCAAACATACTTTACCACCAGGCCATGAGATCTGGATTGTAATCTCGATTCTGAATCCGGATCATAATGCACGTCATTCTCAAAATTTAATCCATTGTTCCTTAGCCAGAGGCACACCTCTGGAAAAGTTTCATGTCAATCTGTTCTTTATTTTTTAAGCAATCCGATGGAGAGACAGACAGAGTGACAGACCAACCAGCAAGACCAAAACAAAACCTTCCTTGTGGAGTTATTACTGTTTCTTATTTTTTAATATACATACTATAACAATTTATGATACTTACATCATACACATAAACGTAAACAACAAAGGCATGATTTGTAAGCTCTCTAAATATCTCCCCTACACAGTTATTAAAAAAAAAATTCCGCGGAAATGGCACACGAATGAGCAGGTCCAGTGACTAGGCGGTAAAAATGTGAAGTCGTATGATAGGTTTTCAGATTTTATATCAGACAATAAACCTTTACCTTTATGTTATGTTACAGCGATATATTTATTTCATTGTTTTTCTTGGGTACTGACGTAAATGAGATATTTTTGCATCATAGGGTCACCGGATTAATGACTAAGGTAGGTATTTTATGTGAAGTTCTCAAACATATTTGAAATTATTTTACCTGTTGAAATAATTCATCGATGTTATAAACCTAGTAACTATAATTAAATATTACTCTGTAATAATCGCCAGGCAGTGATCGACTTCAGACCTCAGAATCTGACTCCATATAAGTCAGATTCACATTCTGACAGCTAAAGTCGATCACCGCACTGAAAGAGTAAAATATTTATATGGCTGTAGATCCAGAACGTAGGAAGTCAGAAGTTAACCCTTGTCCTGCTACGCCCGGATATATACGGTTTCAAGCAGATTATAAATCAAATAATGTCACTGAAAATGGATAATATAGTTTGTGGTAGATGTCCAGTTAGAAATGAAATGAATCGGGCTTTAGGCCACCTTTGTGCACATATAGGCTAAACTGGGCCAGGAGAACCTCCTGAGGATGGTGAGATGATTGAGATGACACTGTCCTCCAGACACAGGATTCGAAATTCGAGCCCTGGCGGTCTGAGGCCGAGCACGCTACCTCTCGGTCACGGAGGCTCCCCGCAATACTGACTTTCACACGTGGATGGGGAAGAAACATTTTTGTTTCTGTCCAGTTAGAAAGATAACCAAATTTGAAGGATGCATATTTTCAAAAAATATAAATATTTTTCGTCATTTGAAGCTGGAAATTGCGTTAGCAATTCCAGCTTCAAATGACGAAAAATACAATTGAAACAATTCAGCATGACAAGGGTTAAGACAATTAGGCTACATAGTTGACTGACATTATCTTTACAGGTAGAGTACATGACCAATACGATGATTGTTCACACAACAGGACAAGTAAAACAACTAAAATCCATATGTGCAATTGTAAGATATGCTTATTTATTTATTTACTTGAGATTTCATTGCATGTGATATAACCTTTTGGTAAATTAACTTTATTTTTTAATCTATAATTTAATGACAAGCAATACCTCATGTAATAGGGGCTGAACACAATATACAACTGTATGTGTTTACCAAGAACATAATTAATATGATGAAACTTTACCGTCGCTTATTCATCAAATGCCCTAATTTATTTTTAAACTACAATTATTGATCGTACTTAAAAAATTATGGCTGTGCTGTGTTTCGTATTTTTTTAGAAAAAAAAGCAATTCCAAGTCAGATTCTTGAAAATTCGAATAATAATTTGTTTTTTCCCATATTATTACCACATTACAGGGAGTATTCTAGCCCATTAGTAAGACTTCACTTGTAGCGTAAAACTACATATCGGCCCCTCCTCCTATCTGTACAGACATACAACAAGAAGCCAGGATGTGTGCACATAAAGCTAGCAGGGTTCGCACTGGTCCTGGAAATCCTGGAAAGTCCTTGAATTTAAAAAATATAAATCCAGGCCTTGAAGGTCCTGAAATTTTGTTAAAAGTGCTTGAAAGTCCTGGAATTTTAAATAGTGAGAAAAAAGATTTGCAAAAATGGTATTTGCTACAGTCTAATAATCAAGTTACCCTTTTTAGAACAAGTTAAAATAGATCTACCTGCCCGATTTTATTAATCAATTTTAAAAGATATAGAAAATGTACTTTTAAATTGTTTTTGTGAAATAAATGTATGAGTTATTGTGTGCACTTAAGTCCTTGAAAAATCTGATTAGGTCCTGGAAAAGTCGTGGAAAAGTCATTGAATTCTGTTTCTTCATGGGAGTATGAAACCTGAGTTAGGATATCAGCACATGAACCTAAGATGTGCGCATGTCAAGCCAGGATTTGCGCACATCTAGCTAGTGTGTCAGCACATGACGCTAGGATGTCCACACATCATGTTAGTATATGCGCACATGAAGCTAAGATGTGTGCACATGAAGGTAGGATATGAGCACATGAAGCTAGGAAGTGCGCACATAAAGCTAGGATGTACCCACATCAAGCTAGGATTTACCCACATCAAGCTAGGATGTGCGCACATCAAGCTAGGATGTGCGCACATGCATCTAGTGTGTCCGCACATGAAACTAGGATGTTAGCACATGAAACTAGGAAGTGCGCTCATCAAGCTAGGCTTTCCGCACATGACACTAGTATGTCCGCACATAAACGAGTTCATGTTCGCACATAATGCACACCATGTCCGCACATCAATGTAGGATGTGTGCACGTTAAACAGTTGGTGTTCGCACATCTTAGCTTCATGTGCGCTCATGATGTGAATTATGAGAGGACATGAGCCGTTCTATGAGCGCACATGAAGAGTTTTACGTGTGCTTTACGTCGCACTTTACGAATCTGCCTGCCAAAAAATCGCTGCTTCTTCTGGTTTTTCTCAATACACCCCAAACTCAGAAAGAGTCTAAGATCACTATGGCGAGGCTGGTGAGGTTGGTAAGGCTTAGAAGTGATGGGTCTAGCATGTTGACTTGTTGTTATCACAGAAACTATTAATAATATGATGCATAAATGATGAATAGGGGGGCGAGCTCTCGCTAGGCAATGCCTGTTCATATTATCATTAACATGTATATTTCTCATAATTGTTTTAGCTGATACATTTACATCATTATTTATTTTATTATAAATACACCGTATGAAATAATGTACTGTTCATTTTAATTACGCATTCCCGTCCTCAATATCTATATATCTATCTGTCTACCCAGCAAACACACTTGTATAACATTCATACTACGCCGGCTCTACGTCTTCGACGTTGGACCAACAGTGTATAAATGTTATACAAATGGCTTGTGTTTACTGGGTATCTATGTCATCACTGTGGATGATATGCAAACGGTGTTCATTTAAGTGCGATATGGGAGAATACAGCACTCGTCCAATTAATAAGGTGTGAGCCTTTAGGCGAACATCTTATTCATTGGACATGTGCTGTATTTTCACATATCGCACGACAAATGAACAACGTTTGTATTTTCTCACATGATCAATTCACAATTGCCATATACATGTATATTGCAGTTCAACTACAACTAGAGTGCAATATGGGTTGATACCGATATACGTCTCATAGTGAAAATCACTGCACAGTGAGCGTTAATGATCAGCTATCCACAGCAACACATTGCTTGCTTTATAATATGCAGATTTTATTATCGTTGGTCGGCCTGGTTGTTTACTGTACCATGCGAGAGAGATCACCAATACAAAAAAAGATGTTGCCATACGCAAAAGCCAAAGGTAAAATGTTTAATTGTAAATAAAATAAGCCTTCAGCCTAATTAACTTTATCATGTTAATGACATTTCTCATGGTCAGACACTGGGCATTGCCATATATTAGATTATTTCACTTGGGATTATTCTTTTAAGTTTAGGGCTAGATTTATTGTTTTAAGTTTAGGGGAGCCTTCCCGTCGCCTGTGTTATTGGACCGGGTGGGACCCTAAGGAATTAGTCAGAGCTGCTCTGTCAACAGACTCTTTCTTTGAGGTCTGGGAGGTTTTCACTCCCGGTTTTAATATTTAATGATATGTGGAAATGTCTATGGTGTGACCGAGAAGCGCTCAAATGACGAAGTATAAAGTATGTAACATGTTAAAGATCATATAACTACTAATACTGTGTTTTAACGCTCACTTGCCAAAATGTAAACTTGTATATAATTCTTAAGTTTCTACGCTTTTCAAAGTGTCTTTTTTGCTGCCTTTACTTAGAATAAGTTATAGTAGCTATTTTATCTCTGGTTTTGGTGCGGGAAACATATATGTCCCATGTACATATACCATGATAATGATGTATTGTGTTTGACGTTATTTTAAATAGTTATGATGAACATTTTAAATACCCTAAGTCTGTTTAATTGTGTAAATGGCAAGCCGTAATGTAAGTGTACATATCATGACGATATATGTGATTCACAGAACTAACCATTCCAACCCTGCTGTACATATTGTATATATATATATATTGCTATGACAAATAAGTCAGCAATGACTTGAACTATTGTCAATAAAACATCTATCTATCTATCTATCATAACTATTCACCCTTACAGTGCTGGGATCGACTTTAGACGTCAGAATCTCACGTCTAAGAGTCACATTAAATCTGTCACTCTTGCTTTGCAGGTTTTTCGCTAATTTATCAGGCAATTATCGTCCGATTTTCACACTATTTGACAAACATTATTTTCTAATCTTCTGGCAACTACCCGGACAAAGCATTATGTAGTTTGAAAGTTGGATCATTTGACATATAGTAAATTGTTAATTGTGACGTTCCTCTATAAACCCATTGATTTCATTCAGCTTTAATTGCGAAATCTGACTACATGTCTCCATGGTTTACACAAACATATTTCAGCGCTTTGAGGGTCAAAGTACTGTGATGAAGTGATAAACAATATACATTTTTACACAACTACAAGTGGATGTAATGATTAGGAAGTGTCAAATTCAAGTTTCATAAAAATTACTGATGCCGAGCGAAATGAGGCAGAAGTTTTTTTAAGGGACATTAAATATTTATTTACAAAATGTCCTTTAGACAATTATTTAATTTTCGTAAATATAGCTCGAAAATATTCCTCCACTTGATATTGAATAATGACCCCTTAAGCTTAGGCCATACATAAAACAGTGTTGTCATCTTTGTACCATTCCTAGTAGGCCTGTGTGTTGCAGCTTTTCCCAGAATTCAATTTGTGACAAGGATTGATGAAGTTTGTCGTCGCATTAATGAAGGATATTATGTAATAAAACCCCCCGAGGACGCTGCGGAGAGCTTGCAACGTTGTATCGTGGATAATTATCATTGGATAGTTTTTTGTCAGATCCCTAAAGCGGCAGGCACAAGCTGGGCGAAAATGATCAATCATCTTGTGCAGAGTGAGCTTGGTAAACGTACGGAGTGGTTTAGCCAGCATCCCTCCTCATCCCTGCTCCCTTTTACTGGAGCAAGGTACAGGTAGGGTATAAATTACATATAAATTATGTATATTATGTTTATTTTATTATAGTGACAGATATAACATTTACAAGTATACAATATCAATCATTGGTAAAAATAGTACAGTATATCCAGCCTATTTATGGCTTACCAGTCACTTTTGTCTATTGGTATAGTAAAAATAAAAGAAAAAATATATTTATATTCATTGCTGTGAACTGACTGTGCCGGCAGTGACGTGGGTTCTCCGTCACAAGTTAGGTTACATGTAACAGAGAATCCACGCTTGCCGGCACAGACAGGAAACTATATGCGTACAGATCGGTAAACAACTGGTAAACAGAGCAGTACATCCACAATCATAATAATATAATATTATTATTATTTTTTATTATTTTACAGAAAAAAGTACACTGCTTTTTGTTTGCCATGCAGCAAAATTTATATTGGTAAATAAATATAATATATATATATATATATATATATATATATATATATATATATATATATATATAATTTCAAAAACATATTGGGAAATGCAACTTCCTAAACTCCTGTATATCGACCAAATGCCCAAAATCAGGTGGGGACCGATATATGATATATGATATATATATATGATATATTATATATATATCAATAATACTTTGTTTTGCATCTCCTCCTTATACAGTCAATTTACAGAGCTCGGTATTACCCGTTTATCGGTACATCCTAGGAAGCACATTGAGACGGAGTATGGTTTACCTGATCCAAGGAAGAAATATTTTAAATTTCTTATTATGAGACATCCTTTGGAGAGATTGGCATCAGGTTACTTGGATCGACTTATTAGAATCAAATCTTCAAAACTTCACAAAGAAATAAAGGTAACAACTAAGCAGAGTATTTGTTAGTGAGCAGGGATAATCGTAAATAACGAATAAATAATTTGCATCAAGAAATATTAATATATCATTAATAGGCCTATATTATTTAGAATTACAAAATTACCACTGCCCGTTTGACACGCCAGAATCCATCGGTTTCCTTCAGATTTTACCAGTTTCAGCGCATGGACCGACTTTAGACGTTAGAATCTGACGTCTATAGACGACAGATTCTAACGTCTAAGGTCGGTCCCCGCACTGAAAGAATTGTCGTAGCCCCATAACATAGGTATTTAAAATAATATATGAGAAAGACACAGCTAAGACATTTATGCTGATGTCAACTCGGAAAAAAACTTTTGGTTCACATACAAATATTACAGCCTTGGAAGGCTTAATTACTATCAATACGAAGATTAACACTTACAATGCTGAAATATTTTGTAATAAACATGGATACCATTTGTTCTCAATTTGAAATGATCGTAAATATCTTAGATGTCTCTTTCTGCTTGATATGAATACTTACGTTATGTGTCTACAGCCATTATAAAATTAATTCCTTCACTCATTCACCACGAAGCCCGTCTGTCTTTATACGTCTACAGAACGACGGAAACCAGCTTTTTAGTTTGTATTATCCGACCGCTCGTAGTAGTGGGAGTAAGTGGAAGGTGATCTTCGTGACAACGAAGTAGGCCTATCTTTCTTAACCTTTCGTCAAGGCTCGATTTTTAAATGCTGTGTCTAGAGGTCAGTGTCAACTGAATCATGTATTCTTCTGGTCAATCATTCAATCCATTTAATTCACTCGAACGTTTTAATTAAATTTAAATCATTTGAAAAAATGTCATGAAATAAAGAAAATATCTATTAAGTAAGATTTAATAGGGCTTAATATTGCATTGGTAGTGTATCTAACAAATGTGTTTATATTACCAGGCGGCTGCCAAAAATACCAACAAAACTGAAGTTATTCCTTTTATTGAATTTCTGAAATACGTTGTAAGTCATCACATTAGACTACATCCTAATTCATGGTTAATTGATTAAAAGCTGCTCAAATTAGTTGTTTTTGTCATATTGTATTTTAAACACGCTTCATATACAAATGTCATTTTGCAACATGAAAATGTACTATATATTAACTTTTTTTTCAGGCAAAACCTGATACAGAATTAACGGTTCATTTCAGAACATGTCAGGTAGGTAACATAATCATGACTGATTTTATAACAGGATTGTTGAATATAAGATACAATGTTTTAGTGGTTTGAGCACTGATCAAGAGGGGGGATTGTCATATTGTGCTACGTGTGCTGAGTCTAATTTGTTAGCCCTTTAACAGCCGGTGTCGCATATATTCGGGTTTTCATTTTTTATCAGCACATAAAGTACCACCTTTTAAACATGTGACAAAGATAAAATGTGACATCAATCAGCAATATTTCAAAACAATTGACCTCTATTTTGTCAAATCTGAATAATTTTCACTCACTTGAAGTTGTGGATCGCGTCAGCGAGACACAACTTCAAGTGGGTGAAAATTCAAATTGAATAATTTGGCGGTTAAAGGGTTAATGAAGGGTAGAGAAGAAATATTATTTTGACGTCTAAATGCATAAAACATATTATTCTTCAACCTCCCCAAACTTATCTGAATTCTCGATCAGACCCTGCTGTTATTCCCATAACTATGTGATTACCATTGATGGGAGTTGAAAGTCTTGAAAATGGTTAACCATTTGTTTAAATATTCACCCAATTGAAATTGTGTCTCGTTACCGCGACCCACAATTTCATATGGGTGGAAATTACTTACCTTTGGTTAATTTGACAGCAAAAATTAGCAAATCCTGATGTTTACAACGCTAATTTATTCCCAATAACTGTGATTATTTTGGATAAGCTAATAAATCAGATTAAAAACTATTTTTGTCGTGATCAGCACGCAAATGGTTAATTACGCTATGACTGTTTATAGACCAGTTGTGAGCCATGTAATATGAACTACGACTACATCGGACGTCTGGAGACATTGACGGAAGATCTGAAAGAACTCCAGCCACATATTGACGCTGTTAATTTCACAAGCGACTTCCCTGTCAGTCATCCTAGTATGCCTAAGTCGGGTGAATATAGACATGAGAAATATGCTCACATGTACAGAGCCATGCCGTACTCTGTTTTAAAACCGGTGTTTGATAAATATCAAGCAGATGCTGATATGTTTGGTTATAGCTTTGATAACTATATGCCTACAGAAAAATAAATTATGCCTTGAATAATACACAGACGAAGAAAGAGACAGACAGACACCAGGACAGACAGACAGACAGACAGACAGACAGACAGACAGACAGACGTTTTATAGAAAAAAAGAAATAAGAGAGAAATATGTGCATGTATATACAAGATTGTTAATTTGCGAAAAAATCATATGACATATGCATGGTATGACATACATAACTAAATCATGTTAAATGGCATTGCCATAATAAACACTGAATATTACGATAATACAAATGACAAATTACTACTTAAAATAAAATTGAAAAAGCATTGCCATGATAACATAGGTGTCTATCATATTGTTTCCCGCATCAAAACCAGAGATAAAATAGCTACTATGTAGGCCTACCCTGTGAGATAAAGTTATTCAAGTGATGAACGTTGATGAATGTTCATGAATGTTCATGAACATTCATCAACGTTCAATGGTTCATCAGGCCAGTTCATGAACTGTGTATATATTCATGAACTGTTCATCAAAAACAGTTCATGACAAATCATGAATATTAATGAACACTTGATGAACTAATGGTGTTCATGATTTAGTTCACGAAGTTCATAATATGGAGAGTTTCGTGAACAGTCATGAATTTTTATGAGCTTTGTAGGAGCGTCATTGCTTGTTCATTAAAGTTCATGAGAGAGTTTCATGAACTTTGATGAATTATTATGAGCTTGACAAGTCTTAATTCGGTTCATGACTAGTTCATGAAAGTTCACGAGGGACTATTTCATGAACTGTGATGAATTGTAATGAACTTGATTAGACTAATTATTCAGTTCATGTTCGTTGAAGTTCATCACTTTCATGAATTATTATGAACTTGATAAGTCTATATAATTCGGTTCATGGCTAGTTCATGAGAAATTAGGAGAGCCAGTTTTATGAACTGTGCTGAATTGTTATGAGCTTGATTAATCTAATTACTTAGTTCATGGTTATTCATTAAAGCTTTTCACTTTGATGAATTTTTATGCAATTTAAAAGTTTTAATTCGGTTCATTGCTAGTTCCTGAAAGTTCACGAGGGACAGTTTAATGAACTGTGGTGAATTGTTATGAGCTTGAAATCTCAATTTAGATCGTTAAAGTTCATGAACTGTGGTGAATGACAGCCCGATTACTCTGGCGAGTATGCTGTCAACTACGCAATGGCTAATTAACTAACTAATCAATTAACAAATTGAGACTGAATTAGGTTATCAACCACACTATACAGATTATTTAAAAATAATTAGTGTTTCAGTGTCCTGATCAGTTCTGTGTAATACTGTGAGGGGGGAGATAGTTTTTTTTAATTAAAAAAATGAAGCTTAAATAGCTTGCTGTGTTTAGGTAGGAAGTAACCTCAGGAAAAATTTAATTTGTAATCAAAATACTATATGCATTTTTAAAATACTATATGTATTTTACAGGTCAAGGGACTTTAAAGGTTAATAATTTTTTCTGAATAATTCGTGAACATTCATGAATATCACACGTACTTTAGTCCCTGAACATCGTGAAATCAGTTAGTGGTCGATCATGAACAACCTCAATTTCATGAACATTAGGTTCAGAACTTCAGGTTAAACATTTCATGATTTTCATGAAGGTCTCATTTGTTGTTCAGGAAGATTCATGAATAGTTCATGAACACATTTGATAAACGTTCATGAATGTTCATTAGCTATCTGGTTCATGATTGTTTTTTAGTTCATTTTCGTGCATGAACTAGCCCTGCTTTATTAATTATCTGAGTTCATGACCGATCTTGAACTACAGATGTTCATGAACAAAGTGAGAGTTCATGAACAGAATAAGTTCACGAACTCATGAAATTTCTTGAAAATCTCATTTGTTGTTCGAGAATATTCATGAACCGTTTCTGGCGTATCTGGGGCGATTCAATCACGCAGCAAGACACAACAAGATGAAGCTGTGATGATGGTTTATTGACGTTAAGCCAAAGCCAAGCCAAAATTGTTAATATTAAAATGATTTATAAGGATGATTATTAAATCTCACATGAATTCTGAACTGAAAATGATTGTGATACAAGGTGATAACTGCTACAATAGTTTCTATTCACAAGTGCTTGCTTTAACATCTAAAAGCAGATCTTTTTTCAATCTGGTGTATTGAAATAATATGACGAAGGTCCTATGACATACCCGGTTCCGTGATGGGATTTGATGGAGATTCAATGATGGGTCGATTTTAGCAACAAAGGATAATGGTAACGACTTCATTATAACCTGGGGTGGATTAATGATATGCATGCACGTGTCTTGTATTTTACAAATAATTTATTTTCTCGTCATGAACACTGTCCACATACTCTCTGTGTGTTTTTTATTTTTTATAGCTGATAATGTGTCGAAAAAATATTCAGCCTTTAATGTTTTATAGATTTCGCGGTCAATTAGCGGTCATTTGGGGTCATGTCAAAACAGGCCAATCACTGCCCTTAATCTACTCATCTGGGAGGTCTATCACCCCTAGTTATTATCTACAGATATGTACCTTACAAAAAAAATCGACATTAGAATTTGCCTGCCCAGATAGTACCGGTTGATGAAATTTTGGCTATTGGCCCATGGACTAATATTGTTGTTCGACCTATCACCTTAATTGTCTTCTTCTTATATCACACACAGACTCCTTATATAGGAATATAAAATTCAATAACTGACTTTGTTTAAAATATAATGGTCATTTATCTCCATTCAACCATTTTTCTGATAATGAAGTGATAATGGAAAACTCTTATCAAATTAATTTACCTGATAGCCATAAATTATGCTCAATAACATTGATGCGGACTTTCAACATTTTAATTCTGTAACTCCAGGTAGGCTACTTTAAGTAGCAACTATTTTGTTGAAGATTTTTTCAGAAAAAAATGTGAAGAACTAGATATGAAGTCAAATCCATTTTCTCTAATGCACATAAACATACGAAGTTCCTTCAAAAATAAGGATTATTTTACCATGTTCCCTGAGCTACTAAAAGTACAATTTTCAATTATTGGCCTTAGTGAAACATGGGGTTATGATTCTCCCATTGATATGTATACACCTAAAGGTTATAATACAGAACGGCAATCCCGTTCTAACAAGCGAAGAGGGGGTGCTGCATTACTGATTAAAGATTCTATCCAATATAGTCCCCGCACAGACCTGAGTGTCTTTAATGATAATATAGAATCTGTTTTATTGAGATCGACAAAGGCGACATACATTATGATAAACCAGTAATTACAGGTGTTGTGTATAGACCCCCAGGTTTTGATATGACCACATTTAATGAAGAGATGAATGTTATATTGAGTGAAATTTCAGAAATTATGTTTTTCACACTATTACATGCCATTCATCAATAAAGCTACTAGGCTCAAATCTGGATCTGCCACACTCATTGATAATATATTTAGAAATAAAATGTCTGATAATGCATATCAAGGTATCATGTTTACTGAAATAACATAACATTTTCCTAGCCGTGGTCCCCTAAGGCCGATCAGCGCTAACCATTTTCCTATTTTTTACATCTATATAAACTGCAAACTCAGTGAAACTGCCACTGTGATAACTAAGAGGTCAATCAATGACAAAACGATGGAAAGTTCCGGCAATGATCTAGCCACCATGCGTTGGGATCGGTCATAATACTAAAACAAGCTATGGTGTATCATTTAATGATAGCAAAAGTATTATTATAAAATCTTGGGAAAATATCAAGGGCATAAAAAACAAAAAGATATGTTAAAGAAATATAATTCAATTCATAATTTATGGTGTACAAACTACAAATGGAAAGCGCAAAGAAAATGGTTTTAACGATTTCTATGCAAATATTGGGCCAACGCTAGCCAGTAAAATTAGAAACACTGATATCGACCCAACTGATTATGTTAAATCAATAAATAACACTAGTACTGTTTTCCTTGAGCCTGTGGAAAAAGATGAAGTTAGTAGAATTATCAAAGCATAAAAAAATGATAGCCCTTGTTGGGACTCTATTAGCTCTACTGTCGTGGAAAACACCTGTCAACACCTTGTCGATCCTCTAACACATATATTTAATGCATCATTATCGCAAAGGATTTTATCCAACTGTTTGCAAAAGATCAGAGTCATAAAAATATGCAAAGTTGAAGATCTTTCCCAGCTGTCTAACTACAGACCTGTGTCTGTTCTTCCATGTTTTTTTTTAATTCTAGAGTGGTTATTATTTCTGTTGTAAACAAACAATTATTATTGTATAAATATCAATTTGGTTTTCGTAAAGGTTACTCAACGAATTTTGCAATGACAACTTAAATTTATAAAATATCCCAGGCATTGGACGAAGGTAAGAATTTATCAAGTTATTTATATTTATTTATATCAAAGGTGTTTCATACTGTTAGCCACTTTATTTTATGTAAAAACTTGAATTTTTTGGGATTAGGGGGATTGCACTAGATTGGACCAGGAATTATTTATCTGATAGATCGCAATATGTGGAATATAAAAATGATACATCAGAAATGAAACCTGTAACATATGAGGTCCCACAAGGATCTACTCTTGGTCCGCTATTATTTATTTTGTATGTGAATGATATCTACCTCGTTTCAAGCTGTTTATATACTGTTGTTTTTGCCGATGATACCAATGTATTCTTAGGATTTTTTCAAGAACTATGTAAATTATTTAAATGGGTAAAAGCAAATAATCTATAACTTAATTTGAAAAAACACAATATATTTTTTTTCGATCTAAACTTAAATATGCACCTGCTATGAAAAATCAGGTAAAAATAATTGTTGAATGTATTGGGGAAGTGCAAAGTACTCAATTTCTAGGTGTTGTTATCGACTGTCATTTGAATTGGTTTAAACAAATAAACTATCTAAAGACTAAAGTCAGTAAGGGTAGGAATAATCAATATAATTAAACAATTTATAAACAAATAAACATAAGGAACATTGTACTTTCCATTTGTGTATCCGTATCTATACTATTGCATTGAAGTTTGTGGCAACGCCCAAGATTGTTACAGAGACAAGATTATTAGGTTACAGAAGAGAGCTGTGCGCATTATTTCTTGTTCACTGTTATTTGCGCATTCCGAACCTTTGTTTATACACTTAAAAATACTTCAATATAAAAAGATCTATTTTTATACGGTAGCTGTTTTTATCTACAAGTACCAACATAATGTATTGTCACAAATCTTCAATCATATATTTGTCTATAAAAGATATGCTCACCATGCAGGTTAACACTAGACAAGCAGATAAAGTTCGTCCGACTAAATATAGATCTCTTTCTTGCAAGTAAATCTCTTAGAATTTCGGCAGTAGGAATTTGGAATGATATACTTACAAATCTTGATGTAAACTTATCTTTCTCTTAAAAAACGTCTATTTGAGTTTTGTCTACATTAATTATTTCTTTATTTTGGCTAAAATAGCAGTTGTAATATTTCATGAGTATTGCTGTATATAATTTCCTATTTTACACTCACTTCGATTGTAGCAAATAATTTTGCATAATTAATTCTAGGACACAATAATCCTATGATTCTTTGTCCATTTTGGCATAATACTATATTTATGTTGGTCATGCATGTCATGTGTGTATGTTTATGTATCAATAAACTAGTATATTATATTCTAAACCCTTGTGGGACATCAGTTAAAATATTTGTGAAGTCTGAGCTAACATTATTTATTTCAGCACATTTTGTTTTATTTGCTAAGTAATTTTTGATTGAATTTAATAAACAACATTGGATAACGTGAAATTTAAGTTTGTCTAGTCCAATCGTGTGGTTCAATGTATCAAATGCTTTAGCTAAATCCAAATATAACGTCATCGTTATTTTACCTTCTTCCATTCTACTAGTTGTAGTTTAGATAAAGTTAAGGACAACCAATTCAGTTGAGTGTTTATTGCGAAAACCATATTGCCCTTCATAGTAAAGATTATTTAAATTATAATAGTTATTTATTTGATTGTAAATTACACGTTCAAATCTTCGAAAGTGCTGGAAGAAGAGATATTGATCAATAGTTAGTTACATCTTTAGGATCATCTTTAAAAAAAGGGGAATGACTTTCGCTAATTTTAGATTGTTTGGAAAAATGCCTGGTTTAAGTGTCAGATTGGTTTATAGTTGTAGTCACAGTTTTTAGTAGCTCTGTCGTAACATATTTCATTTAAAAAGTTGATAAATTATCTACACCTGCACTGTTTTTGTTACGAATATTATCAAACATTTTAGAAACGGTGTCTTCATTCACTAGTTGGAATGAAAATAAGTTAGAACTTGTTATTTTTAAATATTTTGTATGTGAATCTAGCTCAATATCATCAAGCTTTGAAGACAAAGTGCGCCCAAAATACTCAAGTAATTCACAATGGTTTCTGTCTTACTTGCTATATTATTGTTTATTAAAAATTTGGTAGGCTCTTTTATCTTTTTTTGTACTTAAAATATTCTTCATAGCTAACCAAGTTTTTTTATATATCAAATGCGTATTTATTAAAAACAGAATGGTAATAAGTTTTGATGGCTATGAAATTACTTCTTTACATATCACATAAAGTGTGCAAATATTATGTTTTTGCTCATAGTCAAGCGAGCTACTAGAAGTGCTTCTAAGATTTTGATACAAGCTGTCACGCCTTTAGATAGATTTTATAATTCCAGCTGTGATCCTCTCTCTTTATCGGTGCTTAAATTTATCAAATTTTACTTTTTTTTGGGATAAGTAGTTTTGTTTTGCTTTTTGTAAAACGTTATCAATTATATGATAATTTTCATTAGGCTCTACATTCGCGTCTGTACTATTTTTTTCATTCAAATTTACTGTTTTTTTCCGGATTGGAAGTTATTTATAGAGTCGAATGAAAGGTTATTAACATATGTGTATGTACTGATAGATGTTTGATGTTTATCGAAAGTACATAGATAAATAGAACTCATATGTTACTGGTTATTATGCAGGCTATCGTGAGATTGTAAGTTAACTTAAAAAACAAATTGTTTATGGGTGAACCTGAATTATCGAACAGCATCGTCGGAAGAGTTACATGAGTGGTAAAAATTATGTGCTGTTAGGTGTCAAAAAAATTCATTAAAATAGGTTTTTGGTTTACTTAACGCAGTACCTTGGGATGACAGCAATTTTTGTTTTCGGTTTTGTAATGAAGAAGTGTATCCTCCAGTTCATGATTTTATTTTTTTCAGAGTTTTTAGATTTTTGAAAATATTTATCATCAACATTTCCATGAATCTGCTTAAAACCCAAACAAACTTTTTGCTTACCTAAACACTTGCTAATAGTAGGGCGGATTAGAGCCGAACCGTGACCGGCTGGACAAAAGTATGAAATTTGACACAGTTACTCCTGCGATATTACTGATCAATTTCAGAAGGGTAGCCCAAAAATCGGTGTGAATTTTCTTTGTAAAAATTGCATTTTACGTAACCATGGCAACACAAAAAACTTGAACAATTAAAATCGGTGATTCAATGCATAATAAATAAATAAACCCTTTTGAAAACTGATATACACGGAAAATACATCATCCTCTTGAATAGAGTGGCAGTAAAACCTTGGTTTTGTTAGAAAATTCCGGTTACCATAGCAACCAGGTATGCATTATTACAGAAAATTAATTGTACTTTTGTACGGATTATAGCGTTACAGAGAGTTATATTAACACTAACAGCACTTCTGTAAAACATTATCGACAATCTCAGATAACAGTGATAACATAAACAAGTGATGATATAGAAATTATCATGTTGCCATGGATACCGACGAGATATCCTATGACACATTTCTTCACAAAATATATACATATACATTACATAAATGTTTTAAATGAACCACCAGTTCATTATTTGGATAAAAAACTTAATCCCCCCGTGTTTGCCTGATACTCGACATCGAAAAATTTATGACGTCATCATTTTATGCTACACACCTTGCTTATTACCGCTGATTACTCAGATCGGACAAACTTTTGACTATCACTCAATAATTAATAATATGTTTCATTTTAAACGACTGAAGATCATGCATGGTCTGTTAAATCATGGTCTTATTTGACCTATTGGAATGATTTTTTTCTGGCAAATAGACACGCCTGGTTTTATAAAGGTCAGCAAATGATATTTTTATCTAAGGGGGACAACCTCGTGAATAAGCTGCTAAAAATGTGTAAGAAGTTAAAATGCAAAATGATCGCCGGTGGCCAATTTTGGATCTGATTAATTTCTAACTTTTGGAATACAAATCCAATCTTATTGTGCAACACCTCATTTTCGACTAAATCAATCTTGACAAATTCATTAAAATGTTTATTGAAGGTCAGCTGACGATGAAATCCAAGATGGCGGTCATTTAGGATCCATGTTGTTCTCAACATTAAAAAAAAGGTTCCATCTTCCATGTAACACACCTTTTCGGCAAAATCAATAAGGACAAACTCAATAACAATATGTTTTATGCTTCAAGATCATCTACGGATTATCAAATCCAAAATAGCGGCCATTTTCAATCCAGTTTATTCATTGCATTTCAAACACAAATTTCATCGTAAACAAGCTGCTTAAGTTTTTTGGGAGCCTTGGAAAATAAATCATTATTGTGACGAAATATTCCTTCTTACTACTTCACCCATTTTGTTTTTTTTTTGTTTCTCACTCATTTTCAGTTGCTTGTTGACGCGTGAGTCCCCCTAGGTTGTGATCCTGGGCAAATATAGATATGATTTTCAGAATCAAACCTTTTACGACAGATCGTGTCTGTTAAACCAGCCTGGCCCCTGGCGTGAAGGGTAGCCCAACAATTCGAGTAATTGTACTTGTTTTATTAGTGATTCCGTAACCATAGCATCATCCACAATCATAATAATATAATATTATTATTATTTTTTATTATTTTACAGAAAAAAGTACACTGCTTTTTGTTTGCCATGCAGCAAAATTTATATTGGTAAATAAATATAAATATATATATATATATATATATATATATATATATATATATATATATATATATATATATATAATTTCAAAAACATATTGGGAAATGCAACTTCCTAAACTCCTGTATATCGACCAAATGCCCAAAATCAGGTGGGGACCGATATATGATATATGATATATATATATGATATATTATATATATATCAATAATACTTTGTTTTGCATCTCCTCCTTATACAGTCAATTTACAGAGCTCGGTATTACCCGTTTATCGGTACATCCTAGGAAGCACATTGAGACGGAGTATGGTTTACCTGATCCAAGGAAGAAATATTTTAAATTTCTTATTATGAGACATCCTTTGGAGAGATTGGCATCAGGTTACTTGGATCGACTTATTAGAATCAAATCTTCAAAACTTCACAAAGAAATAAAGGTAACAACTAAGCAGAGTATTTGTTAGTGAGCAGGGATAATCGTAAATAACGAATAAATAATTTGCATCAAGAAATATTAATATATCATTAATAGGCCTATATTATTTAGAATTACAAAATTACCACTGCCCGTTTGACACGCCAGAATCCATCGGTTTCCTTCAGATTTTACCAGTTTCAGCGCATGGACCGACTTTAGACGTTAGAATCTGACGTCTATAGACGACAGATTCTAACGTCTAAGGTCGGTCCCCGCACTGAAAGAATTGTCGTAGCCCCATAACATAGGTATTTAAAATAATATATGAGAAAGACACAGCTAAGACATTTATGCTGATGTCAACTCGGAAAAAAACTTTTGGTTCACATACAAATATTACAGCCTTGGAAGGCTTAATTACTATCAATACGAAGATTAACACTTACAATGCTGAAATATTTTGTAATAAACATGGATACCATTTGTTCTCAATTTGAAATGATCGTAAATATCTTAGATGTCTCTTTCTGCTTGATATGAATACTTACGTTATGTGTCTACAGCCATTATAAAATTAATTCCTTCACTCATTCACCACGAAGCCCGTCTGTCTTTATACGTCAGAAGCTGACGTCTACAGAACGACGGAAACCAGCTTTTTAGTTTGTATTATCCGACCGCTCGTAGTAGTGGGAGTAAGTGGAAGGTGATCTTCGTGACAACGAAGTAGGCCTATCTTTCTTAACCTTTCGTCAAGGCTCGATTTTTAAATGCTGTGTCTAGAGGTCAGTGTCAACTGAATCATGTATTCTTCTGGTCAATCATTCAATCCATTTAATTCACTCGAACGTTTTAATTAAATTTAAATCATTTGAAAAAATGTCATGAAATAAAGAAAATATCTATTAAGTAAGATTTAATAGGGCTTAATATTGCATTGGTAGTGTATCTAACAAATGTGTTTATATTACCAGGCGGCTGCCAAAAATACCAACAAAACTGAAGTTATTCCTTTTATTGAATTTCTGAAATACGTTGTAAGTCATCACATTAGACTACATCCTAATTCATGGTTAATTGATTAAAAGCTGCTCAAATTAGTTGTTTTTGTCATATTGTATTTTAAACACGCTTCATATACAAATGTCATTTTGCAACATGAAAATGTACTATATAATAACTTTTTTTTCAGGCAAAACCTGATACAGAATTAACGGTTCATTTCAGAACATGTCAGGTAGGTAACATAATCATGACTGATTTTATAACAGGATTGTTGAATATAAGATACAATGTTTTAGTGGTTTGAGCACTGATCAAGAGGGGGGATTGTCATATTGTGCTACGTGTGCTGAGTCTAATTTGTTAGCCCTTTAACAGCCGGTGTCGCATATATTCGGGTTTTCATTTTTTATCAGCACATAAAGTACCACCTTTTAAACATGTGACAAAGATAAAATGTGACATCAATCAGCAATATTTCAAAACAATTGACCTCTATTTTGTCAAATCTGAATAATTTTCACTCACTTGAAGTTGTGGATCGCGTCAGCGAGACACAACTTCAAGTGGGTGAAAATTCAAATTGAATAATTTGGCGGTTAAAGGGTTAATGAAGGGTAGAGAAGAAATATTATTTTGACGTCTAAATGCATAAAACATATTATTCTTCAACCTCCCCAAACTTATCTGAATTCTCGATCAGACCCTGCTGTTATTCCCATAACTATGTGATTACCATTGATGGGAGTTGAAAGTCTTGAAAATGGTTAACCATTTGTTTAAATATTCACCCAATTGAAATTGTGTCTCGTTACCGCGACCCACAATTTCATATGGGTGGAAATTACTTACCTTTGGTTAATTTGACAGCAAAAATTAGCAAATCCTGATGTTTACAACGCTAATTTATTCCCAATAACTGTGATTATTTTGGATAAGCTAATAAATCAGATTAAAAACTATTTTTGTCGTGATCAGCACGCAAATGGTTAATTACGCTATGACTGTTTATAGACCAGTTGTGAGCCATGTAATATGAACTACGACTACATCGGACGTCTGGAGACATTGACGGAAGATCTGAAAGAACTCCAGCCACATATTGACGCTGTTAATTTCACAAGCGACTTCCCTGTCAGTCATCCTAGTATGCCTAAGTCGGGTGAATATAGACATGAGAAATATGCTCACATGTACAGAGCCATGCCGTACTCTGTTTTAAAACCGGTGTTTGATAAATATCAAGCAGATGCTGATATGTTTGGTTATAGCTTTGATAACTATATGCCCACAGAAAAATAAATTATGCCTTGAATAATACACAGACGAAGAAAGAGACAGACAGACACCAGGACAGACAGACAGACAGACAGACAGACAGACAGACAGACAGACGTTTTATAGAAAAAAAGAAATAAGAGAGAAATATGTGCATGTATATACAAGATTGTTAATTTGCGAAAAAATCATATGACATATGCATGGTATGACATACATAACTAAATCATGTTAAATGGCATTGCCATAATAAACACTGAATATTACGATAATACAAATGACAAATTACTACTTAAAATAAAATTGAAAAAGCATTGCCATGATAACATAGGTGTCTATCATATTGTTTCCCGCATCAAAACCAGAGATAAAATAGCTACTATGTAGGCCTACCCTGTGAGATAAAGTTATTCAAGTGATGAACGTTGATGAATGTTCATGAATGTTCATGAACATTCATCAACGTTCAATGGTTCATCAGGCCAGTTCATGAACTGTGTATATATTCATGAACTGTTCATCAAAAACAGTTCATGACAAATCATGAATATTAATGAACACTTGATGAACTAATGGTGTTCATGATTTAGTTCACGAAGTTCATAATATGGAGAGTTTCGTGAACAGTCATGAATTTTTATGAGCTTTGTAGGAGCGTCATTGCTTGTTCATTAAAGTTCATGAGAGAGTTTCATGAACTTTGATGAATTATTATGAGCTTGACAAGTCTTAATTCGGTTCATGACTAGTTCATGAAAGTTCACGAGGGACTATTTCATGAACTGTTATGAATTGTAATGAACTTGATTAGACTAATTATTCAGTTCATGTTCGTTGAAGTTCATCACTTTCATGAATTATTATGAACTTGATAAGTCTATATAATTCGGTTCATGGCTAGTTCATGAGAAATTAGGAGAGCCAGTTTTATGAACTGTGCTGAATTGTTATGAGCTTGATTAATCTAATTACTTAGTTCATGGTTATTCATTAAAGCTTTTCACTTTGATGAATTTTTATGCAATTTAAAAGTTTTAATTCGGTTCATTGCTAGTTCCTGAAAGTTCACGAGGGACAGTTTAATGAACTGTGGTGAATTGTTATGAGCTTGAAATCTCAATTTAGATCGTTAAAGTTCATGAACTGTGGTGAATGACAGCCCGATTACTCTGGCGAGTATGCTGTCAACTACGCAATGGCTAATTAACTAACTAATCAATTAACAAATTGAGACTGAATTAGGTTATCAACCACACTATACAGATTATTTAAAAATAATTAGTGTTTCAGTGTCCTGATCAGTTCTGTGTAATACTGTGAGGGGGGAGATAGTTTTTTTTAATTAAAAAAATGAAGCTTAAATAGCTTGCTGTGTTTAGGTAGGAAGTAACCTCAGGAAAAATTTAATTTGTAATCAAAATACTATATGCATTTTTAAAATACTATATGTATTTTACAGGTCAAGGGACTTTAAAGGTTAATAATTTTTTCTGAATAATTCGTGAACATTCATGAATATCACACGTACTTTAGTCCCTGAACATCGTGAAATCAGTTAGTGGTCGATCATGAACAACCTCAATTTCATGAACATTAGGTTCAGAACTTCAGGTTAAACATTTCATGATTTTCATGAAGGTCTCATTTGTTGTTCAGGAAGATTCATGAATAGTTCATGAACACATTTGATAAACGTTCATGAATGTTCATTAGCTATCTGGTTCATGATTGTTTTTTAGTTCATTTTCGTGCATGAACTAGCCCTGCTTTATTAATTATCTGAGTTCATGACCGATCTTGAACTACAGATGTTCATGAACAAAGTGAGAGTTCATGAACAGAATAAGTTCACGAACTCATGAAATTTCTTGAAAATCTCATTTGTTGTTCGAGAATATTCATGAACCGTTTCTGGCGTATCTGGGGCGATTCAATCACGCAGCAAGACACAACAAGATGAAGCTGTGATGATGGTTTATTGACGTTAAGCCAAAGCCAAGCCAAAATTGTTAATATTAAAATGATTTATAAGGATGATTATTAAATCTCACATGAATTCTGAACTGAAAATGATTGTGATACAAGGTGATAACTGCTACAATAGTTTCTATTCACAAGTGCTTGCTTTAACATCTAAAAGCAGATCTTTTTTCAATCTGGTGTATTGAAATAATATGACGAAGGTCCTATAACATACCCGGTTCCGTGATGGGATTTGATGGAGATTCAATGATGGGTCGATTTTAGCAACAAAGGATAATGGTAACGACTTCATTATAACCTGGGGTGGATTAATGATATGCATGCACGTGTCTTGTATTTTACAAATAATTTATTTTCTCGTCATGAACACTGTCCACATACTCTCTGTGTGTTTTTTATTTTTTATAGCTGATAATGTGTCGAAAAAATATTCAGCCTTTAATGTTTTATAGATTTCGCGGTCAATTAGCGGTCATTTGGGGTCATGTCAAAACAGGCCAATCACTGCCCTTAATCTACTCATCTGGGAGGTCTATCACCCCTAGTTATTATCTACAGATATGTACCTTACAAAAAAAATCGACATTAGAATTTGCCTGCCCAGATAGTACCGGTTGATGAAATTTTGGCTATTGGCCCATGGACTAATATTGTTGTTCGACCTATCACCTTAATTGTCTTCTTCTTATATCACACACAGACTCCTTATATAGGAATATAAAATTCAATAACTGACTTTGTTTAAAATATAATGGTCATTTATCTCCATTCAACCATTTTTCTGATAATGAAGTGATAATGGAAAACTCTTATCAAATTAATTTACCTGATAGCCATAAATTATGCTCAATAACATTGATGCGGACTTTCAACATTTTAATTCTGTAACTCCAGGTAGGCTACTTTAAGTAGCAACTATTTTGTTGAAGATTTTTTCAGAAAAAAATGTGAAGAACTAGATATGAAGTCAAATCCATTTTCTCTAATGCACATAAACATACGAAGTTCCTTCAAAAATAAGGATTATTTTACCATGTTCCCTGAGCTACTAAAAGTACAATTTTCAATTATTGGCCTTAGTGAAACATGGGGTTATGATTCTCCCATTGATATGTATACACCTAAAGGTTATAATACAGAACGGCAATCCCGTTCTAACAAGCGAAGAGGGGGTGCTGCATTACTGATTAAAGATTCTATCCAATATAGTCCCCGCACAGACCTGAGTGTCTTTAATGATAATATAGAATCTGTTTTATTGAGATCGACAAAGGCGACATACATTATGATAAACCAGTAATTACAGGTGTTGTGTATAGACCCCCAGGTTTTGATATGACCACATTTAATGAAGAGATGAATGTTATATTGAGTGAAATTTCAGAAATTATGTTTTTCACACTATTACATGCCATTCATCAATAAAGCTACTAGGCTCAAATCTGGATCTGCCACACTCATTGATAATATATTTAGAAATAAAATGTCTGATAATGCATATCAAGGTATCATGTTTACTGAAATAACATAACATTTTCCTAGCCGTGGTCCCCTAAGGCCGATCAGCGCTAACCATTTTCCTATTTTTTACATCTATATAAACTGCAAACTCAGTGAAACTGCCACTGTGATAACTAAGAGGTCAATCAATGACAAAACGATGGAAAGTTCCGGCAATGATCTAGCCACCATGCGTTGGGATCGGTCATAATACTAAAACAAGCTATGGTGTATCATTTAATGATAGCAAAAGTATTATTATAAAATCTTGGGAAAATATCAAGGGCATAAAAAACAAAAAGATATGTTAAAGAAATATAATTCAATTCATAATTTATGGTGTACAAACTACAAATGGAAAGCGCAAAGAAAATGGTTTTAACGATTTCTATGCAAATATTGGGCCAACGCTAGCCAGTAAAATTAGAAACACTGATATTGACCCAACTGATTATGTTAAATCAATAAATAACACTAGTACTGTTTTCCTTGAGCCTGTGGAAAAAGATGAAGTTAGTAGAATTATCAAAGCATAAAAAAATGATAGCCCTTGTTGGGACTCTATTAGCTCTACTGTCGTGGAAAACACCTGTCAACACCTTGTCGATCCTCTAACACATATATTTAATGCATCATTATCGCAAAGGATTTTATCCAACTGTTTGCAAAAGATCAGAGTCATAAAAATATGCAAAGTTGAAGATCTTTCCCAGCTGTCTAACTACAGACCTGTGTCTGTTCTTCCATGTTTTTTTTTAATTCTAGAGTGGTTATTATTTCTGTTGTAAACAAACAATTATTATTGTATAAATATCAATTTGGTTTTCGTAAAGGTTACTCAACGAATTTTGCAATGACAACTTAAATTTATAAAATATCCCAGGCATTGGACGAAGGTAAGAATTTATCAAGTTATTTATATTTATTTATATCAAAGGTGTTTCATACTGTTAGCCACTTTATTTTATGTAAAAACTTGAATTTTTTGGGATTAGGGGGATTGCACTAGATTGGACCAGGAATTATTTATCTGATAGATCGCAATATGTGGAATATAAAAATGATACATCAGAAATGAAACCTGTAACATATGAGGTCCCACAAGGATCTACTCTTGGTCCGCTATTATTTATTTTGTATGTGAATGATATCTACCTCGTTTCAAGCTGTTTATATACTGTTGTTTTTGCCGATGATACCAATGTATTCTTAGGATTTTTTCAAGAACTATGTAAATTATTTAAATGGGTAAAAGCAAATAATCTATAACTTAATTTGAAAAAAACACAATATATTTTTTTTCGATCTAAACTTAAATATGCACCTGCTATGAAAAATCAGGTAAAAATAATTGTTGAATGTATTGGGGAAGTGCAAAGTACTCAATTTCTAGGTGTTGTTATCGACTGTCATTTGAATTGGTTTAAACAAATAAACTATCTAAAGACTAAAGTCAGTAAGGGTAGGAATAATCAATATAATTAAACAATTTATAAACAAATAAACATAAGGAACATTGTACTTTCCATTTGTGTATCCGTATCTATACTATTGCATTGAAGTTTGTGGCAACGCCCAAGATTGTTACAGAGACAAGATTATTAGGTTACAGAAGAGAGCTGTGCGCATTATTTCTTGTTCACTGTTATTTGCGCATTCCGAACCTTTGTTTATACACTTAAAAATACTTCAATATAAAAAGATCTATTTTTATACGGTAGCTGTTTTTATCTACAAGTACCAACATAATGTATTGTCACAAATCTTCAATCATATATATGTCTATAAAAGATATGCTCACCATGCAGGTTAACACTAGACAAGCAGATAAAGTTCGTCCGACTAAATATAGAGCTCTTTCTTGCAAGTAAATCTCTTAGAATTTCCGCAGTAGGAATTTGGAATGATATACTTACAAATCTTGATGTAAACTTATCTTTCTCTTAAAAAACGTCTATTTGAGTTTTGTCTACATTAATTATTTCTTTATTTTGGCTAAAATAGCAGTTGTAATATTTCATGAGTATTGCTGTATATAATTTCCTATTTTACACTCACTTCGATTGTAGCAAATAATTTTGCATAATTAATTCTAGGACACAATAATTCTATGATTCTTTGTCCATTTTGGCATAATACTATATTTATGTTGGTCATGTGTGTATGTTTATGTATCAATAAACTAGTATATTATATTCTAAGCCCTTGTGGGACATCAGTTAAAATATTTGTGAAGTCTGAGCTAACATTATTTATTTCAGCACATTTTGTTTTATTTGCTAAGTAATTTTCGATTGAATTTATTAAACAACATTGGATAACGTGAAAAATAAGTTTGTCTAGTCCAATCGTGTGGTTTAATGTATCAAATGCTTTAGCTAAATCCAAATATAACGTCATCATTATTTTACCTTCTTCCATTCTACTAGTTGTAGTTTAGATAATGTTAAGGACAACCAATTCAGTTGAGTGTTTATTGCGAAAACCATATTGCCCTTCATAGTAAAGATTATTTAAAGTATAATAGTTATTTATTTGATTGTAAATTACACGTTCAAGTCTTCGAAAGTGCTGGAAGAAGAGATATTGATCAATAGTTAGTTACATCTTTAGGATCATCTTTAAAAAAAGGGGAATGACTTTCGCTAATTTTAGATTGTTTGGAAAAATGCCTGGTTTAAGTGTCAAATTGGTTTATAGTTGTAGTCACAGTTTTTAGTAGCTCTGTCGTAACATATTTCATTTAAAAAGTTGATAAATTATCTACACCTGCACTGTTTTTGTTACGAATATTATCAAACATTTTAGAAACGGTGTCTTCATTCACTAGTTGGAATGAAAATAAGTTAGAACTTGTTATTTTTAAATATTTTGTATGTGAATCTAGCTCAATATCATCAAGCTTTGAAGACAAAGTGCGCCCAATGTTGACAAAATACTCAAGTAATTCACAATGGTTTCTGTCTTACTTGCTATATTATTGTTTATCAAAAATTTGGTAGGCTCTTTTATCTTTTTTTGTACTTAAAATATTCTTCATAGCTAACCAAGTTTTTTTTATATATCAAATGCGTATTTATTAAAAACAGAATGGTAATAAGTTTTGATGGCTATGAAATTACTTCTTTACATATCACATAAAGTGTGCAGATATTATGTTTTTGCTCATAGTCAAGCGAGCTACTAGAAGTGCTTCTAAGATTTTGATACAAGCTGTCACGCCTTTAGATAGATTTTATAATTCCAGCTGTGATCCACTCTCTTTATCGGTGCTTAAATTTATCAAATTTTACTTTTTTTCGGGATAAGTAGTTTTGTTTTGCTTTTTTTAAAACGTTATCAATTATATGATAATTTTCATTAGGCTCTACATTCGCGTCTGTACTATTTTTTTCATTCAAATTTACTGTTTTTTTCCGGTTTGGAAATTATTTATAGAGTCGAATGAAAGGTTATTAACATATGTGTATGTACTGATAGATGTTTGATGTTTATCGAAAGTACATAGATAAAAAGAACTCATATGTTACTGGTTATTATGCAGGCTATCGTGTGATTGTAAGTTAACTTAAAAAACAAATTGTTTATGGGTGAGCCTGAATTATCGAACAGCATCGTCGGAAGAGTTACATGAAGGGTAAAAATTATGTGCTGTTAGGTGTCAAAAAAATTCATTAAAATAGGTTTTTGGTTTACTTAAAGCAGTACCTTGGGATGACAGCAATTTTTGTTTTCAGTTTTGTAATGAAGTAGTGTATCCTCCAGTTCATGATTTTATTTTTTTCAGAGTTTTTAGATTTTTGAAAATATTTATCATCAACATTTCTATGAATCTGCTTAAAACCCAAACAAACTTTTTGCTTACCTAAACACTTGCTAAAGGACGGTTGAATGTTCCTACAGCATCGGGCCACATGTTGATGCAGTCGGCCCAGCGTTGGGCAGACAATCAGCGTTGCAGGTGTATCCCCCCATGTCCTGACTATAAGACACCAATTAGCGGCGATTGCTTTGATCTGATCTCCCTAGATGTGGGAATATGTGGTGTAAAGTGCTATATATTGCTGACTTGTTTTGTTTACATGGCAATATACGACCTGGAAATATAACTATTTCACTCCTTTTCGGTGCTTTCAAATTGTTTTTTGACTTTTTTGTATTTTTAGTTAAGATCAGTAGGCTATATAGCTTCATATAAATTAATTTTTCAAAATTGACAAAATTGAAAATGTATCATCCCACGGGGTCCCTTTACGCAGATTTATATTAAAATCCCATGTCAAAGCTATTTCGCATTTTTTATTATTTAATGTATATAAAACAGGAACTAATTCACTTTTAAATGATTGGTATTTTTCATTTCTTTTATGTGGAGGACTTTGTACATTTCCTAAATTATTTTTTTCGTTAATATTATCTATTTCTATAAAAAGCCCTTCTCATGTTGCGTTTTTTTTTTGTATAAAAGCGATATTTTGTGTTTGTAAATTGTATTTAAATATATAGCTAGTCCTCCATGAGAGGTACATATCGATCCTTGTAAAATTAAAGTATACCCAGAAATTTGTAATACACTGAGACTCGAATCAACTGACACCAGGTTGCTTGGAAAAAAATAGCGCTAAATTGAAATTGGTATTGTTTTAATTAATTTGATAATATCTGGAATTTATCTAAGTTGGTGTGTATGCATTGACTATTGAGAATTAGAAAAGTGAAATGTTTTGCTAGTTCTATACAATAAGATATGAATCCATCATTACTAACATAGGGAGAGTGTTTAATAATCAGATTAATATAATGATTGCCATTAGTCGTTTTTAATGAGTTCCGACAGTTTTATTCAAGATGAGAAAACACCTAATTAAAAGCAACCAGGTGGTTTTATTTCTGATTTATAACTGTTTTCCTTGGTTGCCATGAGTCGTTTTAAGGCGTTTTGGCGGCCCGTGTTGTCAAAATTCCACATAGTAAAATACCTAACCTATACGCGTACGTTACTCAAATCAACGGTCAGACATTTCTAATTACTCATTGGATATGTAAGGGTTATATGGCAGGGCCAGGAGAAAGAACAACATTTGATAGATTCGCAGATCAAAATGTATGAGGCACACAGCCCCGAAAATATTCAGATCTACGAGGAAATACTATTGTTTAAATTATTGATCAATAACAATGTTTTTGCATTAGTGCTCAGAGATATATTAATTGCATTTGAAGGTGATAATCGCTAGTCTAGGCTAATTATACGTGTATGAATTTTAATGTGTACAGCAAGATCATTGTTTGTGTATAATTATGTAAGATATTTCGGTACATGCCTGGGGCTGTTTTCTGAAAGCATTCTAGAAAGACGATTTCGCTGCACCCCCGGCCCCATAGATATTGAGTTTTTTGTTTTTTATTGTTGAAAGTTATCTAAACTCGTATATTCAAAACAATACAAATACCCACATTGCTAACATAAACGTTTAACAAACGTGAATTCGCAAGGATGTTTAACAAACGTGAATTAGCTCAACCTTTTTAAGCCTAAATTTATCATAGTACAGTCATCTTCATCCACTACAAGCTGCGAATTGCTGTCGCAATTCTCGACTGGTAGTGGATGAAGATGATTTGAAGTGAGTGAAAATTTAAGAAAATTATCATGTATTGGTAAACCAGTTTCATGGTTGCAGGAAAATTGAGTTTGTTTTCTGGAAAGTAAGATGATTATTTGATGCATCGTGAGGGTTTGTACGATTAAGACCGACTATTATCGTGCTCAGCTGTGTAAGCGTTGACACTGTGTCTTTGTTGGACGTACACGTCTACACGTTCAATGTTGAGCCAATTTGATCCATATTTGTCAGATCTATTAGTCAGATCTAATAGATAGATATAATGTATAGGTGTTTTTTCGCAATATTATGCTAAGTAAAAGTCACATTCACCTACGTTGTGTAGTTTTCGCTTTCTCAATTTATTCTTTAAAAATAGCAAATAGCATGAAAAAATATTGTATACTTTAAAAAATGTCATAAAAATATATTGATAAATAAAACAGAAAAGCAACACTGTTAATATGACTTCTACTATAATTAGAGATCATCCCTGAGAGAAACGTGCTTTAAATTTGCAATATTTTAACCCGGGATAACACAAAAAACAGATGAAACAATGAACAAATGATACAATCAACAAATGATACAATTAACAAATGATACCAGTGCAGTTAATGTTTTTTTACCAGTCATATATACAAATAACATAGAGAGGCCTGACGTCGACATGATTATAATATAATATATAAATGTTACCTACTTACGCAAACTTGAAACACATATATATATCAAGGGATAAATCAACATAAAAGAAATGTGTTCATGAATTAATTTCGTCTCACCTTTACTGAGCCCCAGTTCACTGACGAAGCTAATACCATCTCATCATGTAATTGATGACACATTTTAGAAATATACAATGATGGTGATAACAGAGCAATCTGGACAATACATAGTTTCCTGTCAAATATAGTGCGTTCGGAATTAACATAAATATAACAAAAATGAAGAGAGTTGGCTAGCCCTCCCTTCAGGCCGGCTCAGGAGCGACGGGTGGCACCAGTCCGGCTCCAGAGATAACTCGGGTTGATTTCTTTCAAAAAGGTGATTCAAAATCTGCAGAGAGGTGGTCCTCAAGCATCAGGGAGTCTGGTGAGCATTACACCCTAATAAAGACATATTTGTATTCACCAATTGGAACAATACAATATTTATTGTAATACAAGGTTCCTGTCAGACCCCCTTGAACCCCCCTTTATCTGTACCATCCACTGTCATCGATGTATGTAAACTTCAACAAATCCATTCAAAACATTCTTCATTTATCACACGTGGAACGCCTGGTCTATCTGCCCACAGGTGAAGCTGTCTTACGAGGTCTTTTCCAACGGCTGGCATATTTTCCAGAAATTCAATCTCTAAATCTTCAATGATAGACGATTCAACGATTCCTACAGAATATTAAACCACAGATATAAAAATAAACAAATCAAATCAAACAAATATGAGTGATTTTCAACCACTTGAGGTTGTAGATCGCGGTAGCTAGTGGCTAAAAAATAAATTAATTAATTTAGCAGGATAAGGGTTGAACTATGAAAAAAATGCATAATCCATACCCCTTTAGGTTAATTGATATTGAAATTAGACATAAAGTAATAAGTCAGTGCTATGTAATGTATTGGATGTGAAGCACAAGAAACTACCAATCGCCAACTGCACAACCCAGTCATTAATGGATCACTCCATCGGAACAGCCAAAAAGCTGAACCAATCGCCAACTGCACAACCCAACCATTAATGGTTCACTCCATCGGAACAGCCAAAAAGCTGAACCAATCGCCAACTGCACAACACAGCCATTATTGGGTCACTCCATCGGAACAGCCAAAAAGTTGAACCAATCGCCAACTGCACAACCCAGTCATTAATGGATCACTCCATCGGAACAGCCAAAAAGTTGAACCAATCGCCAACTGCACAACCCAACCATTAATGGATCACTCCATCGGAACAGCCAAAAAGTTGAACCAATCGGCAACTGCACAACCCAACCATTAATGGATCACTCCATCGGAACAGTCAAAAAGCTGAACCAATCGCCATCTGCACAACCCAGTCATTAATGGATCACTCCATCGGAACAGCCAAAAAGTTGAACCAATCGCCAACTGCACAACCCAACCATTAATGGATCACTCCATCGGAACAGCCAAAAAGCTGAACCAATCGCCAACTGCACAACACAGCCATTATTGGGTCACTCCATCGGAACAGCCAAAAAGTTGAACCAATCGCCAACTGCACAACCCAGTCATTAATGGGTCACTCCATCGGAACAGCCAAAAAGCTGAACTGTCCACAAAGATACAATCATTAAATTGTACATTTTTTTGTACACAAATACAATAATTAAATTGTAAAAAAACGTCTAAGCCTGTACAATTTCAATTCAGCTGGTTGATAGCTAGATCATTAATCATAAAAATAATAATATTCGGAGGATGGAAATTAAATTGAGAAAACTTATTTTTCCAAGATAGACAGTCAGTCACAGTTAGGGCCTGATATGGTTTCTGAACAATCCGAGATCTAAGTAAAAAATGCATCTAATGTTTTTATGCAAGTACTTGGAAAAATAATTGTTAGCTTAGAAATAATTTGCGCAATTAGGTGTATCATCGCATCCGGAGTGTGGAAATAGACTGCCGCTTTCGATCTCATTGCGTCACACTCAGTGGTTTAAACTGCATGCTTTGAAAGTCGGAGATCGCGGGTTCGATCCCCACTTTGGCCTTTAAGTTAAAAAAAACGAAATGTTTCTTCCCCGCTCACTCGTAAAGATTCTAAAATTGTAGGGAGCCTCTGTGACAGAGAGGTAGCTTGCTCGGCCTCAGACCGCCAGGATTCGCATTTCGAATCCAGTGTCTGAAAGGCAGTGTCATCTCATTCATTCACCTCACCATCCTCAGAAGGTTCTCCTGACACAATTTGGCATATATGTGCACATAATTGGGCATATATACTCTCATTAATTAATTAGCTCACTAATTCATTAATTAATTCATTCATTCAGTTTACTTGTATTTAACTTAACATAAAACATAACCCACCAGATAATGCTTGCCTCAGCATACCATCAGTAAGGTCGTTTTTATTGCTATAAACCACAAAGCAATGTGGTATTTGACCTTTATCGGGATGTGTGGTTCCTACAATGGCTGAATCTATAACTTCTGGAAGATTCAAAAACACGTTGTTGATCTCCGAAGGAAATATCTGAATAAATAAACAACAATAGTTTGTCGAGTAAAAAACATCATAATCGCAGATTCGCTTTAGAAATTTCGGTTAATTAATTAACCATTATATCGCTTTAATATTTTTATGTAACCATTTGCATTGGAATATCTATGTTATGGATCTATGGCCATTATAAATTGTATGTCAAGATGTTAGTCTCATCTTCATTGTATGACAAGATGGTATCCATCTCAAGACCAAGCTATTTAGTCATATTTTCATTGTATGTCAAAATGATAGCCACCAAGATATTAAGTCTACTCTTCATTGTATGTTAAGATATAAATGGGACAAGGGCGTTGAAGTCTGGACCATTAAAGCGCTGAAATATGTGTATATAGACCAGGAGAACCAAAGGTTGTTTGCAATTTGAAATCATCTTAAATGTCCTAGTAAGCTCTTCCTGCTTCATTTGAATCGTTATGTTATGGGTAGGCCTATATCCCCATTACAAATATTTTGTTCTTCCAGTGCAGGGGACGACATTCGGCGTCTAATGTCGGTCCCCGTGCTGAAAGGGTTAAAAAATAATATTTGTATTATTAATTTGTCATAATCTGACTGGATACAAAGTTTTCACATGTATATAAAGTAACATTTCTGTGAACTGGATACAAAGTGACTCACATGTCTGGTATTGTGTTTGATGACTTCCTGGGCACGATCTTGGACATATATGTAACCATCTTCATCATAATAGACAATGTCCTCTGTAAAAACAATCAAAGATGATTTCAAAGCCAACGGAAAACCGTGTATAAGTAGAATTATGAATATGGTTCAAGTTGGCTACACTGGCTGGATGTAGCTATGATAATCTAACATTAAACCAGCAAGGTAAGAATACACAAGTCGCTGTGCCTATGCTGTTTATGATTCTCGTTTAACGTTGCACCAGCATTACTCTACCATTGTTTCAACGTCTTGCTGAGGTACACCATCACCGTGTAGTCTTGTCCCCAGGATGATCTCGCTAACAGTGGATTTAATGTATATATGGCGATAGATTTCACACATAATAGTTTCTCGTCAAAACCTATGGTTTCTTGAAAAAAATATATGGAGAATATAATACCAGCAGACAGTATTTATCAGAGTTTGGAAAAGGGTGAAAAAATATTAATTTGGTTCTCGTTGATGGGAAATGTGTTCACTCTGCGAGTTATCATGTCCACCCTTCTCCATCTGTAATATGTAAACAGACCAGCACAATTCCCCTTACAGGGGGTCTCAGGTCCCTGTGGTTACATGCCGTTCAGTATGAGTCATAAAGTGGGATCAATTTACTCGAATAATGGGTTCCGTTTTATTAGTCCGTGTTGTGTGTAATGCGTACGGCTTGTAGCACAAAACATACCCTGTGTTTTCTTAAAAAATACGTTAGCAATTCAGCTTAAAATGAAAGAAAAAATGACTAAATCGGCTGAAAAGTCACTTAAATCAAACTATAGTGTATATAGACTAGAAAGGTATGGTGTTTTGGATGATAAAATCGGTGCGACCCTGGGTTTAAATTTAACATATTATCCTGTCGACGTCTTGACATAGAGCCCCAAGAAGAGATTGTTGTATGTGAATCTTAAACCAAACGACAGGCTGACTTAGTGTTCATGGCTAGCTAATTACAAATACAAATATTTCATTAGATCTTTCTACTGATATCAACGAAGCTTGGTCCATGTGGAGATGAACTGAACACATTAATCAATGTATGCCATATGTACCAGTGACATATAGGTCCAAACATCCATGGGTGGATGGTGGGGTATGACATAACTGTAAACATACTGTATGAGTTGCAGTCAAACTAACACACAATGCTCTAATGTGGAATCAGTGTTATGTCTGATCTAGCCCTGTTCCTAAAGAATAATGCAAAGCCTTTCTGGACATGTTGTCATCTCAACACCAATTCTCAACAACAATTATCGCCAGATACCTACTGACAGTCATACCGATGACATATTAACACCGCTGACCAAGTAAGAATGTTTAACGCTTACTTCCACCCTACCCCAAAAAGAAATATGACTCTATACCTGCCGTTTTAGTAAAGTCAAACAACATGCTGGCCAATATAGTTTTTTCCTGAAATTGATGTAGTCAATGTGCTGAAAGTGTTAGATAACATACCTCTAAAGGTGTTCAGAAAGAGAGTGTCCTGGTTAATTATACCCCCTCTCTAACCGCCTTTTCAGCCTCATTATGTCAACTTGTACATTACCCGAAGAGTGGAAGTATTCTAATGAAACATACAACTACAACATAACAAATATATATATAAGCCTATAAATATATATAAACCCGTAAATATAAACCTGTTTTGATCCATCCGTCGGCATCTTTGCACGCTTCTGTCTTCTCCTTTTCTTGATAATAGAGCATCATGGATGTTTGTGATCTGACGAACAGCTCTCCTATTGTGTCAGGACCAACCTCCTCTCGCGTCTTAAAATCTACAATCTGAAGAAACAAAATGTACAGTTAACATGATAACCCTTAGCCCTATTACAAATAATATCTAAGCTCTGAATATTTTAGGAAACCAAAGGTTTTTTTCCATTTGATATCATTACAGATGTCTTAGCTATCTCTTTCCGAGTCATTTAAATACCTATGTTATGGTGGTCAACGGCCATTATAAATATTTTACTATTACAGTATGGGGATCGACTTTAGACTAAAGTCGATCCCCGCGCTGTAAGGGTTAATGTGCCAAGCACATGTATAGCAGTTTTCAATCGGTTTAATAATTAGTATTATGTATATTGAGTATCATGTATACAATATAATATCAAAAAAAAATTTGAATGGTTGTGATGACCTTAATTATCATGGAACAGCCTTAATTTTCTAATCTGACCGACCTACATGGATGTGGGAATTAGACCCATGTATTTTTTTGAATTAGGTAAATATGGCCGGATACACGGATAGATGGACAGATTATACACAGAAGAAGTCCTTCGCCATTCCCCAAAGGTGCTGGGGAATGCTAAATTTCCTAAATTTAAATAGCTGTATCTAATCCCATCAAACATGGATCGTTACTTTTACTGGTTGTTTTGTCGTAAATTTAAGTGCTGTGTACCGATACTGATCTCTTTTCAAATATTATATTTCTACTGGAGATTATAGTATCCCTAACTTAAGGTTCATGAGTCAAAACAATCTTAGGAAGCTAATTTCAACTTATTTGGGTGGGTATGAATATGATCAATGGCCAAAAAAGTAAGATGAGATAAGGGTTGGGTAATGTTTTTCATTAAAACAAATTCAAAATGGCCGCCATCAGCACATATCGCCCAATAACTTTTGAACCATTTGCCACAGAATATTGTCTTACATGTCTTTTCCCACTAATTTGGACATAAGAATTACATTTCTGAAGTTATTTAACCCTTTCAAGCCTGAATTTACATTGTCATCTTCATCCACTACAAGCCGCGAATTGCTGTTGCAATTCTCGACTTGTAGTGGATGAAGATGATTTGATGTGGGTGAAAAAGAAAAGAAAATTGCCATGTATTGGTAAACCAGTTTCATGGAAATATTCATTCTAAAATCCTGGGTTGTAGGAAAATTAAGTCTGTTTTCAGGGATGTGAAATGATGCTTTAATGCATCGTGAGGGCTCAAAGGGTTAATAGTCCCCTTCTGCATAAATCCAAGATGGCACATATCGCATCATAACTTTTGAACCACTGCTCTAGTAGCTGATGGTGGACTGTAGTACAGGAGCATGTGTAATCCCGTGAGAACTCAGTGGTTAAAATATGTCATCTATATGAAAATGTTCAGAATAGACCACATAATAGGAAAAAGCTTGATGAAGTGTCAAACCATGTTATCAGGCAAAATTCAAAATGGCCGCCATGAAATTACTGAAGTTAACATGTACTCGTCAATAATTGAGATAGAGACGAGTTTAGTTTACCAAACGACATGTTTTCGGTATCAAGGAATGCGGTAGACACACGATACCTCTAACGACATCACTACATGTATAAAAAAAAATCAAAAAGGCCGCCATAACATCATCAGAAAAGTGATCATATCTTCCTCAATATCTTTTGTTATCAGGGGATACAATGACGTACTTGAAACAGTTTGACTTCATTAGTCACGCATGTTTCAGTGGTAGCTCTAGGATCTATAAAAGGGAGCTGTTTTTAGTGCATATTATGGCATTTGGTAAAAGTTGAGAAGGCGCCCGCTGCAATAGGTCACACGAGTGAGTGAAAATATCTTGACCCCGCTTTTTGCTGATATCATGAGAGAAGGAAGCCCTCCTCCTATATTTAGGGGATAATGCCGGACTGTTATTATCCTATGGAATACATGCTGTTTGTTAATTTATAAACAGTGCAAACCACACACAGATAAAATAATATTTCTTATAATTATATTTATCTTTAACAAAAAAATATATTATTAAATATCTAATATCACATAGTAGCTATACCTCTAATAAATCAATATCACATTTTAAGCAAGCCATCTGACGTGACCTCAAGGCTAATGCATTATCACAATTAAGATCATCGTAGCGATAAAAGTTCTTTAAATCCTGGACATTATTAAGGGTTGTTACACAATTTAGAAAATCACGACTTTTACTGGCTTTTCATGACCAAACTGTGTTGGGGGCGTGTCCCTTTAATTTTTCGGTTAAATTAATGTCAATTCATGGGATCTTGAAAGCAAAAATCTTCACTTTCCCCTGACTTTGCCTAATGTTTTAACGTAAGGTGTTTTCCTTGACAACTCAGGGTTAGCATAGACAATCCTGACTTGTCAGGTTATTAAAGGTGATCTATCACCCCTTATATAGTATGAATAATTGTGTGACAAATAAATCAAAGTTGCCAAAAGATGGGGCCAATCACCCAATATAAGGACATAATTATTCATAATATATAAGGGGTGATAGGTCACCTTTAAGGTCCCGTGGCGACCTCGATTAATATCATTTCATTCTATGTATTAGCTTTTTAATTTAAAGTGTATAATGTATTTTATTGCCATATAACTCTACAATATTTCAATCTAATTAGAAGAAGACAATAATACAATGCAGAATGGGACAATAACCTGTTATTTACCCTATACCATCTTATCCAGCTCTAATTTAGTTGTGAACGTATGTATTGTGGAATATAGGTTTATTGCACAATTCTACAACCTATTCTATTCTATCTATTCTACAACCCTCTAAGTCATGGCAATGTGAACTCACAAACAAATCATTTTGACTATTCGATGATATGCACGTTCGCTGGGTTTTGTCAAATATTTTTTGTCACCTAAAAGTGTAATGACAATTAATTGAAGAAAAACTTTGCTATAATTTAACATTACAATGACCTTAGCTTGCCTTTGATATGATATTTGATACACTGCAGTGTAGACGCTAACCCTGTAAATAAGATCTGTACAAATATTGATACTATTTTTCTATTCCCCATTATAACTAAATTTCAAGTGCTGGAGAACGGATTTATAAATACAATTATTAAAATAATAAGCTATGACATTGTTGTTGACCTCATGTAGGCTAATTATTATACAGTTGGTTAATAACTATACACACTAATGTTGCTAACTTGTTTAAAATAGGTAAACATCTTGAGGTGTAGAATATTATTGATATCTAGAACGTGTAAGGTCACCTTCGTGAAGTGCACCCTCAGTGTATATGAACAATTATAAACTCGTGTGCATCAATGCGTTTATATAGTAGTAGTATTTGTGTGTTATACTGATCTGTGTTACAATACTTCGTTTAGTGATAACAAACATCAAACATAAAATGCACACTCAGTCCCGACATGGGCTTATAGATCAGTTCAAATAGAATAACAATTTTTAATCTATATAGAAGTGACAGCTAAAGACATTACATTCAAAGCGGGGTGATTCAACATAGATCTAAATGTTCTTTAGTGAGTTTAAACATTGCTCATTTGATCTCGTGTGGATGTGAAAGTGTGAAGAACATCGCACCTTAATTACCGTTATCGATGGTCCATGAAGCGCGACTTAAAATCCTCATGCCTAAACAGTATTAAAAGAAATCATTGTCAGGCCCCCTTGGGTACAGCAAACACGGAGCATTCTCCCCCATGCTGCTTAAATGTTGGGCCAGCGTCGAAGACGGTGGGAAGCATTGAAATAGCATTACGTGAATGCCCCCTGTTTGCTGGGAGGGCACATGTATGGTGTACAGAAGACAGTGTTATGACGGCGATAATCGCCGCTTGGCGAAACTTATTAATCTTAACAGCCTTAGAAACCACAATAAACTACACTAAAACAAGTTCTAACATGTTATTAAATACAAACATAACCTTTCTAGAAAGAAACATTAAATATTTTATCGCGTAATGTTTAACGATTGTAAAATAAACATGTTATTGTCTATATAACTAATATCCTGGCTATCTGGATCTGTATATAACCCTACCTAACATTCACGCACAGTGTTATCATGGCTAACATGTCCCATTGCAATTACCAGATGACGTTGTGCGCGCGAAGCTAACGTAGTGTCTAGATATCATAATATATAAGCAAATGCCAATTATACATTAAATTAACAAAGATATTTTAAATTTGTATTGAATTGATATCAATTGATGTTTGTTATAATAAAATGTATATGGAAAATATATGATAGCAATATAGGTTGTTAATTCTTTGGAAATGGTGACAAAAAGTTATTGTAATAGTAATAGTAATAGATGATAAAGTAATAGTAATAGTAATATAGCTCAAATACTGTAGTAGTAATAGTAATAAATGGCGGCCATCTTGAATGATTTACTCTATTGTATACATGTACATATCGATAACATAAGATTTGGTGAAATAATATCAGCTCTATCTGGATTAATGATGCATATATGATTTGGTGATTTCATGGTGAGCATTTTGAATTTTGCATGATTATGATGTGAAATTATTTTATTCATTGATACCGAAAACATATGGTTTGGTAAAATAATATCGTTTCCATCCCATTATTAACGCAATTATGATCAATTTAGTGATTTCATGGCGGCCATTTTGAATTAGCATGATACTGATATCTAGTATAAATAATATCAATAAATAATATCAGCTCTATCTGGATTAATGATGAATATATGATTTAGTGATTTTATGGCGGTCATTTTGAATTTTGAATGATAAATATGTGAAATAAAGTATCGGCTTTTTTATTGTATTACTTGGTACCGAAAATATATGGTAAAATAACATCGTTTCTATCCCAATTTATTATCAAAGCAAATATGATCAATTTAGTGATTTCATGGCGGCCTTTTGAATTTGCATGACAATGATATCGAGTAAAAATATCGTTTGTTTTATTGCATTCCTTGATAGCGAATATGGTTTGGTGAAATAATCTCGTCTCTACCTCACTTATTAACGAAGATATGATCACTTTAGCGATTTCATGGCGGCCATTTTGAATTTTGCATATTAGTGATGTCGAATATATGTATCGTTTGTTTTATTGCATTCCTTGATACCGAAAACATAAGGTTTGGTGAAATAATCTTGTTTTTATCTCAATTATTGATGAAGATATAATAACTTGATTGGTTTAATGGCAGCGGTTTTCAATTTTGCCTGAAAAGATTGGTTTGACATCAACTTGCGAAATCCATCAAACTTCTTATTATGAACATTTTCATATAGGTGACATAATTTAGCAATCAAAATCCCACGGGAGTTTACTTATGAACACAAGCATCTCCACTACTGGTCTGCTATATATCCAGACCCAAACTATTCAGCAATAAACTAATTAGAGGCTATTGAACAAGTTGTATTACAGGAGCATTAGATAATAACCCGGAACAAATTCGTAACAAGATGAAAATTTCAGCATATGTTCTTGAAACATCATAGAAAACCATATCAAAAGTCATCAAAAATCCGCCTGGTATTAATTCTCGAAATTGGGGTAATAAGTGGCAAATAGGGATAAATAAAGGGCATCAGCGATACATTGAAAACCATTTAACCTAAATTCATAAAATTAGTAAGCAGAAATAAGCAGAAATTCATTTTTTTCTGTCGTTCAGCTGCAATTTATTTATCAACATCTATATTTTAATTTCAGAAATGCAAGATTGAACAAGTTGTATGGTAATATCTTAACTGATGTTATCTGATGTCCTAAAGGTAATGTAAATCCGAGTATCATCTGCATGTAGATGAATCTCCAGGTTGTATTTACGGGCAATGTCAGCATTATAGGCAGTGGATAAATTATAAAGAATTTTGGACCAAATCTATTCGTCAAAAGAAAGCGTTTTGAGGTGGCCGATATGCTGATCTTGATATCAGAATAACTTAGACAATTTGTTTTTTTCTCACGGAACAGCTTACCTTAACTTCAACTCCTGGTGCTAGAATTCCACACGATCTTGCTTTGTTTGGAGGAGTATTCACAGGAGTGATGCAGATTGGCCCAGTTTCATTCATCCCGTAGACTGTAATAAAATACATGCAAATGTTGTTCAATTGAGTGCGATGTGGGGAAATGCAACACCCGTCCAATGAATAAGGTGTGAGCCTTAATAAGCGATCACATCATTTATTGGACATGTGCTGTATTTCCCCACATGGCTCGAAAATGAACAACGTTTGTATTTTCTCATACAATCAAATCACATATAGCTGCTATGCGTTGCACATGTTGCAGATCCAGCTACAACAAAGAGTGCTACATCGACTATTATTACCGACATATGATATACACAAAGTACGAAAAATATATTTATTTTCAAGAATCTGACAAAAAGTCAAGTCAAGAATTAAGTTGTCAAGCATCTGTCATTCCATAAACCGGAATAAAGTGTATAGAGGGGCGTCATTACAAATTTTTCAGAATAGGCCTATATGCCAAATGGCTGGAAAATAGTGTTTGCAAATTTCATAAAAATCTCTGAAGAATTGACCGAGTGATCAAGGAGAGCCAACTTCCATTTTGGAAAATCCTCCACTGTTGAGTTCGCTTGACCCAAAAAGTGGCAAAGGTCTGATATGTGCATATGACAGGTAAATATCCCTGGAACATTAATAGGGTGGGTGTAGAAGTTGATCGTGGCAGCAAAGTTGTCAAAATGAGGGATGTTCAAGGGTACCCTCGAGCCACAAAGACTGTACATTTTTAACCCCAGGTTATTAAAAACCCAAACCACAATTGCTATAAACAATTTTTAAATCACTGTCATCCATATTTCTTTTTTATTAAAGATAAGATGACAAATTATTAGAGTTTCAATTTTTTTCACAAAACATAAATCCACCTTTAGAGCGCTGGAAGTCAATATTAAAAAAAACAATTAACACAGCTCGTAGAATGTAATTTTGTTGTTTTCCTGTACTTTTCTATGATTATGATTATGCTAATGTATGTTGACTTCATTTGGTGCATCGGCCATCTGATAACACTGTATCAAATTAGAAAAAGTCTACCTTGTTGTGTGAAGGACTTATGAGCTCAAAAGAGAACATGAGGTACTCTCACAAGTTACATTTTTGTCGACTCCTGTAATAACATAATTATCATTATTATGATTATAAACAATTTTAATACCACTCTGGCCATATTTTGTCATTGAATATATTCAGGATGAAACAGATGTGGGGTTTGGAGTTTTTTCATTAAATGTAAACCCACCCTTAGGGCACTGAAAGTCAATATTTCAAAAAAACTTGAACACAGTTCGCATTTCTGTACATTTGTATGATTATGAACATGCTAATGTCTGCTGACCTCATTTGATAATACTGTCATCTGGTACCACTATGTAAAATTATAAAAATCAGACCTTGTTGCATTAAGGACTTATGAGGTCAAAAGTCCAGATGGGGTACTACTCGCACTAGTTACAATTTGTCGACCCCTTGTAATAACAAAGTTGTCATTCTTATAGTTATAAACAGTTTAATTTCATCTCTTGCCACATTTTGTCATTGAATGTATTCCGGACGAAATATATCTGAAGTTAAGATTTTTTTCAGAAAACGTAGACCCACCCTTAGAGCGCAGAAAGTCGTTATTAAAAAACCACAGTTAGTAGTATGCACACGTTTGAATTTACTGTACATCTGTATGATTATGAGCATGCTAATGTCTGCTGACCTCATATGATAAATCTGCCATCTGGTACAACTATGTCCAAAAAAATCTACAATGCTGCATTAAGGACTTACGAGATCAAAAGTCCGAATGAGGAGTTCTTACTTATATTTTTTCGACCACTTTGTATTAACAAAATCTTATTTTTTATAATTATAAGCAGCTTTAATACCACTGTTGCCACATTGTGTCATTGAATACATTCCAAACGCAACATATATACAGTTTTGATATGTCTGACAAAATAAACCTAACCTTTGAGGTCAACAGGTGCTGGGTTTTTTAATATTTTCACTGTTCACCAAGACGTAACATGTCCGACTCTCATTTGAATTAGTCCTATTATATGATAACCTCCCTAGTGATAAAATAGGAACTAGACGATTTTGAGGACATAATTATATTTTTAGTTTAATATATCCACAGGTAAAAGATAATAAAGTTAACTTGTATTTTTAGCCAATTTGTAAATAATGAATCCAATTTTAGCAACATCTAGAAGCGTATCTGGTGCAGCCATAATTGTGTTTGTCACAATGCCATCAGCCATGTAGCTTCGTTGCTCAGAAATGTGTTGTCTTCACATGATCCTTTTTTCTCAGACAATGCAAAACAAATTGATAAACCACCTTTTGATATCATCAATATCACCCCCAAGATTCTGCAATGCCTGGAATTGTTCAACATCTTAGATTAGTATCTGAGGTGGCATCAAGCAACATTTGTGGGGGGAGGACGTATCAAGGGTTAAACTAGTTCTGCTAAGTGCAGTATAGTGCCAGTTCCTGAATATGTCATGTCATAACTAAAATCAACTGTTCCATTCACTTGGATAATTGACACCATACAACAGCAGCATTGCCGTTATCCAGAGACACTGCTAATAAGCCTAGTGATTTAAAGTGAAAAAATACTACTATCTGCATTATGCCTCTTCTCATTGAAATATGTTTTACTGGTGTATAACTTAAATTCATAACTTTTTCAGACGTTTTTCTCAATATGTCGGTTTAATCTTTGCTAATAACTGCTGCCTTCGAAAGTTTATCATGAGCAACATCTCAAAACTCTAAATATTAGGCAAAGTCAGTTATTGTTCCTAGCTGCTTGCTGCTGGTGGGGACGGACTTCTAGAATGTAACTGACTTCTCACTGGTGTTCGCCATTATGTGCCCATAGTATCATATATTTTTTATATGCTAGCAAGTACATATACGTGTAACAGTACTATACTAACAATATAAATCTCTCAATAAATATACTTGGCTAGTATTATCAAATTTTATCATGTAATATTCTAGTATGAATATATTTATTTTTAAAGTAACAAAAAATTATCTGAAATATTACACAACATTTTAAATTATCAATTGCTTGGTTGTGTGCGTTGTAGATAATTATTTATTATCTATAATTATGTATTTATAATTTAGTATTCCAAGACACAGATAAGAATGAAGTAATATGACCATGACAAAGTCGACATAAACTCATTTGAGGTGATTGTTATGGATATGTCATAAAAACAACTTTAGACCCTGCCTTCCCTTTAAAGGCAGATTACCCATATTACCCAACTTTTGACCATTGGCAACACGTCATCATATGTTATGGCCCTCAATGAGCTTCGTAATGCACATTCTAACCAAGGAATCTAGATTTCTTGTTCAACTATCAGTGGGACAGATCTATATCTGCTACCATTGAAACCCTATTTAATAACCGAAATATTGCTAACAATCTAAGTATATCAGCCTGTGGTCCCACACAATCCACTACGCATGACTGACTGTGACGTAAGACAGATTTGTATGCCACCTGGTGGTGAATAATGTCTTTAAAACACGTTCGACCGGTGCTCTAGCTGTGTTAAGTTCTTTTGAAATATCGTTTTTAGCGATCTAAGGGTGAGTTTAAAACAATAAAAAATTCACATGTGTTTCGTCCTGAATGTATTCAATGACGAAATGTGGGAAGAGTGGTAAAAAAGCTGTTTATAACTGTACAAATGAAGATTTTGTTGTCACATAGGGTCGTCAAAATGTAACTAGTGAGAGTACCCCATTCAGACCTTTGACCTCACAAATCCTTCATGCAACAAGATAAGGTTTTTATAACTTGATATGATGGAACCAGATAACAGATATACAAAATGAAGACAAGAGACATTGGCATGCTCATAATCATACACATGCAGATCAAACGAAAGAGTTACATTGTACGAAATTTGTGATTTTTTTATTGGAAATATTGACTTTCAGCGTTCTAGGGATGGGTTCAGATGTTTTGAAAAATATCACAACTTCACATATGTTTCGTCCGGAATGTATTTAATGACAATATGTGGCAAGAATTGTAATAAAACTGTTTATAGCTATAAAAACAAAGCTTACGTTATTAGAAGGGGTCGACAAAATGTAACTAGTGGGAGTACCCCATCCGGACCTTTGACCTCATAAGTCCTTAGTGCAACAAGATTAAGTTTTTCTAACTTGATGCGGTGGAACCAGATAACAGATATACAAAATAAAGACAACATACATTAGCATGCTCATAATCTTACACTTGCAAAGCAAACGAAAGAGTTATATTCTACGAACTTTGTAAAAAAAATTTAATATCGACTTTCAGCTCTCTAAGGGTGGGCTCACGTTTTCTGAAAAGTATCATAACTCCACCTTTGTTTCGTCTGAAATGTATTTAATGAAAAAATGTGGCAGAAGTGGTATTAAAGTTGTTTATAACTATACAAATAAAAAATCTATTATTACAATGGGTCGACAAAATGTAACTAGTGAAAGTACCCCATCCGGACCTTTGACCTTATAAGTCCTTCATGCAACAACTTATGGGTTGTCAAATGGGTCATAGTGGTACCAGATGAGTGATGGACCAAAATGAGGTAAGCATACATTTGCATGCACATAACCATGCAAATTTACAGGAAACGGAAAAGTTACATCTGGAGAACAAAACTACTTTTAATTTGGAATATTGACTTTCAGCGCGTAAAGGGTGAGTTTAATTTTTTCTGAAATATTTTAAAACTTTAGTAATATGTCATTCTGTATGTAATAAAAGCAAAATAGGATTTACAATGATTTGAAGATTGTTTTGAACTTTTGAGTTTGAGTTTAAAATCACCATTAAAAAATGCAGTATTTAGGCTCGAGGGTACCCTTGAACATCCCTCATTTCAGGGACTTTGCTGCCACAGTAAAGTTCCACTCCCACCCTAATGATGTGCTAGGGATATTCTCCTGTCATAATAACAACTCAGACCTTTGCCACTTTTTGGGTCAAGCGAAGTGACACGTTACAGGACTTGGCTCCCAGACTAACAGCTCGTGGCCCTGTGTGTAACTAACGCACAGTCGATAAACTGGTTTCAACCTTAACTCGCCTAGGCCGCCATTAACATGAGCGCCTAGTCGCATTGAGGGGGAGGAGAGAAACAAGGATATTTCTCTGAAAATCCCACACAGGATCAGCGGGGATCGAACCTGCGTTGTATGCATTGCTGACGAGGGGGTCAGGCGCTCTAGGCTACCAATGCCCTGAGTCCACCTCTCTCTAATCTGCTAATTCAATATGGTCTCATTCGAGTGAAAGATACGCCACACTGGCTGTTTAGAGTTGTTATTATGTTGCTTCAGCTGGTGTAGGCCTACATGTATATCATGATACTAATGTGAGAACTGAGAAATAAATAAAATAAATAAATAAAAATAAAATATGAAAACTAAAATAAGATCAATCGTCTAGTACAGGTGCTGAGATTATTACACTGACACTACTTATTCAGGGACCAATTTGATAGAATATATCCTGAAATTGTCAGCCCTATATTATATCCAATTTCGAACTGAAAAAAATGTAACTGTTACTTCTCACAGTTGTTTTTTTTTCTGAACACGTATGTCGATATCAACCTTTCTCGCACTCTGACTGTTTGCTTTCATTATGAGACGTATGGTGAGATCAGCCCATCTCGCACTTCTCATTTTCGCTTCTCTGTTCAGTGTTATTTTGCCGTTTTAAATAGATATTAGCACGAGAAAATGCATACTGCATCGTTAGGTACGGCGAGGTGGGCTGATCTCAGCACTCGTTACCACTTACAAAGCCTTCGCCTAAAGACTCGGGGTTGATGTGGTTGACTTGTGCTGAGATGAGCCCATCTCGCCTTCCAAATGATGCCGTATGCATATAATCACATTGGGCTGTGGTTCGAGTGACAATAATGACAGCTCTGTTAGCCTATCTAGTTGAATGACGGTAATGGCACTTCACTTATCATATCTAGATAGATAGAGCTGATGGCAATAGCAGCTCCGTTATTTCTATTTTTTGTGTTATTTTTTTTCATGTTATAGGCCCTATGCATGTTTTCAATGAGCAAGGTATTCGACCAAATAAAACAAATAGGTGTCAATCTTGTCAGCTAGGAGGCTTAACACACTAGTTGACGCACTACGCTAGTAAATTTTGAGTAAATACGTATATTTTGACCAGCCTCTGAATCCACCATTACAACGTGTTTTTACATACATCAAGCTGAATTGTGATTTTAATCGCTGGACACGTACTTTGATGTATCCGTTGTATGGTGGGCAACCTCTTTTTAAAGTTGTTCAGCATTCCTTTTCTGACAGTATATCCACCAAAGTGGACATCACTAACACTGGACAAATCATAGGAGCCTTTGTCCATTTCATCAATAATCTCTGACACAGATGAGACAGCAAGGATACTGGCCTGAAATCAATTAAAAAACAATACTGCATTAAAATCATGGCTAGGTTATAAGTGCTACATCACCCTTTGACATGTATTGATCATTTAAAAATGGCATCAGTGACATTAAACATCTCGAACTTTCACCTGGTTGGCCAAGAAAAACTAGTCATGGCAACCAGGTAAACATTCTGAACATGTAGACCATAACTAAAAGTAGGATTCATAACCCATAACTGAAACTAAATAAAAACACACACCTACATATATATATATTTGATCATCTATCATATCTACATAGATATATGTGAAAATGGGCTAAAATGACACCACTCTAGCTGTAGCTTAGCATGAACTCCGACCTAAGTAAGACCAGAAATTAATATTTTATGTGTAGGTATAGTGATTAGCCCAAGGTAGTGATTGATAGTGATTGGCCCCGCTGGTAAATGAAGAGCAGTGTTGGATCTTCTAACGTAAAGTGGTCTGGGATTTCCCGTTGGTGAATACTGATCAGTTCCTGGCCAGACTCAACCCTTAACCCTTTAACCGCAAAATTATCCAATCTGAATTTTCACCCACTTGAAGTTGTGTCTCGCTGACGCGATCCACAACTCCAAGTGAGTGAAAATTATTCAGATTTGACAAAATAGAGGTGAACTCTTTTCAAATCTTACTGGTTGATGTCACATTTAACCTTACATATTTAAAATGTGCTACTTAATGTGCTAATAAAAAATGAAAACCCGAATATATGCGGCACCGGCGGTTGAAGGGTTAAAGCGCTGAATTATTTTATGAAAACCTTGAAAACCAAAGGGGTTTTTTCAATGCAAAACCATCAAAAATGTCTTAGTTAGCTCTTTCCGATTCATTTAAATACCTATGGTATGGGTCTACGGCCTTTATAAAGATTTTCACTCTTACAGTGTGGGGAGCGACATTAGTCGTCAGAATCTGACGTCTGCAGACGTCAGATTCTGACGACTAAAGTCGATCCCCGCGCTGTAAGGGTTGAACCAGTGTTCTCTTACTGTGTAGGCCATGGCGGAAAATGAAAATCAAGTTATTTCTTATATCCTGACAAACCTTGTATTTTTCTATGGTTCTTGAGCACGGAATCTCTTGTAGATCGGTTGGAATTATAGTAATAACACCCTGCTCAGCGAAATGTGCCAGCACTATAATTATAGCATTAGCGAAGCGAAATGATTTCGTCAGCACATTAACATCCCCTTTTCTTGCAAAAGAGAATTGCTTGAATCTAAAAAAAACACTCATAATTTCATAATTATTAAATATTTATCATACATAAGTATGTATACACGCACATACTTACATACATACATGCATACATATATATACATACATACATATACATACATACAAACAGTGCAGAAAACGTGTATGGCAACGTACACCACACACACCCCCTTTCAGTGGCGTGCCCAGCACTGGGCGTAGCGGACCTACGCCCCCTGGTTTAGCTGCTCCGAAAAAAATCATATGCCTATATTGTCATTACAAGACAAAATGCATGTCCAGCACACAGGGTAGTCGCCGTACGTTTTTACAAGGGGTGTTTATCACCAGTGAGATCACTGGCTATAAATAATAATGCCACATCCCCTCCCCTGCTGGGGTTGAAATCAAATTCACCCTTGTATGATGCTGATGATGCGCACATAGCTCATAGCCTTCACCATAAAGGAGCTGCAATCTTTATAGATGTAGAAAAAGCTTTTGATTCCGTATGGCACAACGGACTAAGATATAAATTAATGAATACAAAGATAAAATAGTAAGATTAATGTCTTCATTTATAACTGACAGGAAAATTTCAGTCAAAACAAATAATGAGACTTCAGACAAAGTTTCACTTAATGCCGGCACACCTCAGGGCTCGGCTCTCAGCCCACTTCTATTCTTAATCTATGTAAATGATATTCCATTAGATCCCTTCAGTAATACAGTAGGGGTCTCTCAGTTCGCAGACGACCTGGGATTTTGGACTTTTGCTAAAAGTGAAAAAACAATTAAATATAGGCTAGCCAAAGTTTTATCAGACCTAGAAGCATGGTGTACCAAGTGGAGAATAAAACTAAATGCTAAGAAAACGCAACTTATAATGCTTAAAACTAAGAAAAATATAGAACTAGAACTTTTTGGCGAAAAACTCACTGCAGTACAGCAAGCAAAATTGCTAGGAGTAATTTTAGATAAGAAGCTGACTTTTAATGCTCATATAGATGAAAACGCCAAGAAAGGAAGGCAACGCCTTGGTCTGCTCAAACTCCTGAGCGGCTCAAAGTGGGGCTGTAAACCCAAAACACTAATGAGACTATATGAAAGTTATATACGTCGAGTACTAGAATACGGCGCTCCAGTAATTTTAGGAGCGTCCAAAACGTATATCAAGAAACTTCAAATCATTCAAAATAAGGCCATCAGAATAGCCTACAAATTGGATCAACTTTCGCACACTGAAAATATTCATAAAATTGCTAAGATCGATCTCATCAAAGATCGATTCCAAATTTTAACATATACATTCATATATTCGCTCAAATAGCATTCAGATCTTTTCAAACTACAAAATGAATTAAGAGCTTCAAGAATTAAAAGAGGGCATAAAACACATTTGGACAAATTAATATCAGAATATGCCGAAATTTATGATGAAAATTGAGACTGCTGTGTGAATGCGGCTAGAGCTGTGTCAATGCCGGTCCGGCGTCAACAGCGTTGGGCCGACAATGACGCAACACTGGCAGCGTTGGCAGCACGCGTGAGTGACAGAAACAGCGAAGTGCTTTCACAGTGTGGCTACCGCGGTGCCAATGTCGGTCCAGCGCTAACAACGCTGAGCCGGCATTGGCGCGACGCTGGCGGTGCTGACAAGCACTCGTGAGTGTGATAACAGCGTTGACGCGTTGACGGGCCAACACCTACGGCGTTGGTCAGCCACCGCGTCACGATAACAACAGACGTCACAGTCTGTTGTCACTCACCACATGTCATCGCAGGGGGTGATAATCAACATAATTGTCACCCCCCGCAAGGACTGCCATGGTGAGTGAAAGCAAGGGTTTAAATCCCCTGGTGGCTCTGAAAAGAGAACAAGCGAACTTTCTTAATTTCAAAATTAGGATGACACGCTTCTAGGAACTTTCTATTTCTCAAATTATCAACTTTAGACACTTTTAGACCATTCCACTCAAATTCAATGAAATTACATAACTCTGACGTTCCTTCTCAGGGTATGCTGGAGTATGGCGATGGCACACAGACAGTCAGGCAAACAACACGAGGTAAATTGATCACATTTGATCCAAAATTTAGAAAGCAATTTTAAGTATGTCAAACATACTAAGTGAACTTAAGTGTACACGAGAGGCATAGGTTTAATAAAAGAAATGTCTCAAATGTTCATTTAAAGGATCTGTCAAAATTAAAACTTTATCGGCCTTTTTCATCCAGATTTCAAGAGTTAAGACACGAGATATAGGGTAGCCACCGGCTGATTCAACACCTCATTTAGACCACCGCGACCCTCTGTTCGCCGAGGGAGCAGCAAAATTAATTAAATTCTAAAATGCTTCTGTTTCCAGGCTCCTTGCCTCCCTTGCCAATCAGACATTTTCCAATGAGTATTATATACTAATGAAGTATTTGGATAGGCTAAGAGATAGCTTTCATATCAGCTTCGAATGCCTTAATCCCACTCTCAGCACCCTTTGGGTGCTAGGGTTCAATCATCTCCCCTGCTGGGGTTGAAATCAAATTCACCCTTGTAACAGGAAGCAGGGTGTACCCCCTCCTGATATCACTGCCGCCCAGTCTTCCAAAGCTGCTGTTGCTATCATAGCTACTATATATATTAGGCGTGCAACTGGAGGGGCAAAATTTCGATTTTAATGCTCATTCATGTACATGGATAAAAAATAGCCTATCTACTAGTAAAATGTCCGCTCTTTCCAGTTATGCCTGCTGTGGAGATTCCACTGGCTACGTTATTGGTGAAATTTCAGTTTGAAGACACCTACCCTAAAAAAAAAAAAAAATCGTTAACAGAAATAGTCGTACAAAGCTGATCTAACACGGAATTGGTTGGTACTCTGAGGTTTTCTAGTACTTTTTGGCTTCTTTGGGGTCCACAGATGTTATTTCCGTCGTAAGCCAGATTGGCGTGCTTGAACATTTTTCACAATTGGCATAAATCGAAGATGGCCGCCATTTTTATTAAAAAACATTAATTGAGTCATACTTGGGTGTTTTTTGCATTTTTGTTTGATATTAAAACCATTTTGATGTGGATGAATATTATTGATAGAGACTGAAGTAAAAAAAATCTATTTAAAGGCCAAGGCCATGTCCAATGTGAATATCATATATATTTAACCCACCGTCAGGAGGTTTAGGTTTTTGGTCAGATTGGTTGGTTTGTGTGTCCATCGGATAACGTAAAAAGTAATTGATGGATTTGCATGAAATTTTTGCCAGAGGCGAGTCCCAGGCAAAGGCACAATCTGTTACATTTTGGGGATGATCGGGATCACGATTCAGATCCAGGATCCGGATTACAATCCAGATCCAGGATCCGGATTACGATCAGGATTATGTCCAGATCGCACGGATTTTCATGCCATTTTTACCAGAGGTGTGTCTAGGCCCAAAGACCAATCCAATAAATTTGGGGATGATCTAGATTACGATCCGAATATAGGATACTAACCCTCAAAAAAAACAAAAAAACATTCACAATAAAAATATTTATTATTTACCAGCAAATTTATTCTACAACAGCAATTTTGTTTAATAAACAAGAAAACAATATGCTGACTAGTTTACCATACTTCTTAGATCTCTAAAATTATTAAGCATTATTGTTTAAATTTTACCTTAATAACTATCATAATTAACAAGTGCATAGTTGAGAAAAAGAACGCAACACTTTACATTTTTATATGTCATTAAGCTGGAAAGATAACTCGCATAACTATGCTATAAAAATTATAACACATAAATGTACTTTTCTTTTAGGCTGCATAAGTACGATGTACGAGTACGTGAAAATGAAACTGCAAGTTAAATTTCAACATAATCAGATTCAGACGATGCTTCACCCAGGAGTGTCGTATGTACATGGTATTAAAGCTGATTGCGTGTGAATATGTGTAGTCATAATATTACAATGTAGCCTACATCACTTTAATATTAGATACCTTAATTAACCCATAGAATTATGAAAAAACAATAAATACGATTATTATAGCTCACTTTAGATAATCCAAATAGTTTTCGGTGAGACACAGCTGATTATATTCACTATTATCAAACATATTACAGCATTATACAAATTTGATGTTTTTCTCATAGGTCATGTATGTATGATTACAGTATGATTACAGTATGATACATTATGAGACCTCATGCTGATTATAAATATATAATCTATGTAAGTAAAGTAAGTGTGTGGCATCGTCCCATATCAATGATTGTACTAGGATTATATTGTTTGATTAATGTCAACATTACTATCTTCCACCGGCGATATTAAGTAATTCCTACATAGATAAAAGGCTGCACACGAACATAATCAAATGCATGGGAGCATTTACATTCAGGTATCATTTACATCCCGTTGAACACATTTGTCTATGATTACAGTCACTTTTTTTTACTATTAATCAAATGTGATGCAGATTGACCTTGAAAGTAGACATGTACCAATATTCCACCATCCTCTCTCTACCCTAAGTCAATAGGTGAACCTAAGTCTGGGTATCCTATATGTGTATGTTTCCGTACTCTTCTTGCCATAGATACTGCTCACATTGAGGAAGTTTTCGCAGAACCTTTCAATTGGTTTGGAGACTTTGTAAGTACTTTCATAACACTTTCCCCAGGTATGTACCTTTGTTTGGCTGCTGTTGTTGTGACATTACCAATGAGAATCCAGAATTCGGTTGTATATATTTGTGTTAGTGTACATCAGTACATCAGTATCTGGAGAATTGATGATTAGGCCCTATACGCCCATTTCTATTTCATTCCGCAAAACTTTGTCGGAAGAAACAGCATGGAATATAATAATTTTGCTATCTGATTCTTCATACGAGCTGAACAGATCGCGTGCTTTTTCAATGCCGTTATGTGTTATTTTTGCGAATTTCTTCATTTCCACTGCCTAGAAGACAAGGTATTCTCTTGGTGTGTGTGTGGTAATTCTTCACAAGCAACTGTGAGGCATTGGCATAGATAGTGAATGCGATTCTGCTTATTCTCAGATACACCCAAGAATTTCTTCCATAGTGGAATTGGACGAGAACCATCTGTAAACTATCTTATGGGTATCAGGACCTGCCCGACATGCTTTTACAGAAAAGTCAATATTATACCTGTCAAACACTTCTATAATGGTGTCTGCAACAATAAATTGTTTCATCAGACCACTGGCATATAGAGCTTGGCCAGAACGCTAAATTTTCTTTAATTGCTGACATTAATGCCTTGTATCAAAGCCATTCCATCATTAATAATCACTGTGTTTATCGGATCCATTGTTATATATTTTTTAATAGAGACGTTGAACTCTCCAGCATAACAACAAGTTCAGATTTGGCATTTTGCACATGAAGCCATCTTCGTGTAACAAGCTAATTGGGTGACCCATGCTAATTTCTAAAGTAACATCTTACCGACATTCTCAGAGAACGAAAGCTCTTCGAAATACAAAGTCCGGATTAAGAACAGCGACCTTATTACCACTTTTCGAAACTTCTGTCCTTTTCTTTTGCATATCAGCAAATGTTGTTAAAGGTGTTCTCTTAATTAGGCTATAAAAACTGTTATTGGATGTATCAAGTGACAGTGTAGATTTCACAAATGTTTTTAGTTTCTCCTGTCCGACGTCAATTACTGAGTTTATTAATTTTGGATTACTATTGGAACATGGATACCTTTTGGTGTTCTTCAATAATCCGAGCGTGTTCTGCATCCTGTTTCAATTTTGATGGCTGTAACTGGTAATAATGCATGTTCTCTATCCTTTGACTGTTCATCAGTATCTCCATCACCTATCTTAACTTTGACATACTGTCCTGTTATATGTCTTACCAATGACCACCGCATGACTGCCGGATTCTTGTGTGTTATTCCAACATTGCCACCATCTTTGAATATTTTATGACAGTCTTTTATGACAGCTAAATCCGAACTTATTCCGCGAAAAGGACTAGAAGACTGATACACACTGAATTTACCATCTCGGAACTCCAAGTCAACGGATGCAGGTAACGCTGTCGTGTCAAGAATATAGACGGGATGCCATTTTGAATAGTTATGTTTATTAACGGCTAACAGGTATGGCAACATCATAGCCCGGCAACAATTTTCCAATCACCTACCCTTTCAGCATGTATATCAGAATTTAAACAACATTGATATATGCATTCCAGTATTTCAATGTCGGGGATTTCGTGCAGCCTGCTTCATTGAATATTTGTAGTAGTGGTCCTCATGGATGTCCATGTTATTCCCCCTCAGGAACATGCACATCAAGGAGTTGATTCCAAAGTTCTCTACAGATAGTATAGGCTATCTGTTCACACCACCTAAAGAAAGACACCATTAGGTATCTCAGGTATCCCATCATCGCTTCATATACATGTGTAAACCCACGAACTGCTCTCTTATATTGTTGTCCAGAAAGCATTTGGTCAACACTGGCACATACATAGACGTCAGAGTCAATTAAAATGTCACGCAGACCACCGCCCCCACAAGTCAACATCTCAATGACTGAGATTAAAAAAACATTGTGTGTGAAATCCGCCAAGCCTCGTTATGTGGCCAGAAACTTATTATGGTGAACTCCAAATCACCTGCATTGCAATATTGTAAAATTGATGATCAATCGTTTGAAAACAATACGACTGACAAAATGCAACTGACATCTCCCTTCTTCATCACTGTATAAACTGTAGACATGATTCAGCGATCAGGAGGCATATAATAGAGTATTGGACCAATGCTTAATGTTGGGTGACTGTCTATGACGCTTGAAAATGATTTCGAATAATCAGAAAAAGAATGGTGTCAGAAATTAATTTCCTGTCAAAATCACATGAAAAAGAGGTAGGTCCCTATTACACGTGTTTTAATTTGTATTTCTTAAATTTCATATCTTCGCTTTCTTAACCTTGAAATTGACGTTTTGACCTTGAAAATGACCTTGATTATCATCAAGTATGACCATAAATTGATTATTCTGTCAAAACACATCAAAATGAGGTATTACAGTCGCTGCTATTAGAATTTGTTAAAAATCACATTTTCGTATTTTGACCTTGATATTGACCTCTTAACCTCAAAAATGGCTTTGGATCATTATAATAATATCAGAAATGGATTCCCCAGTTACAATCACACGAAGAAGAGGTATTACACTTGTTTATAGCTTTATTTGTTGAAAATGCATACATAAAAAAGTATGTTCCCTAAAAAAGCGGCGACCATCTTGGATTTATGCAAATTAGGCATTCTTCGACTAATTAGATTTTAGGAAATGTTTAATATGTTTTTCTCTAGATGATTCTGAACTGATTGGTAATTGTTTTTAATCTTTTGCAAAGTGTGGTGTGCCTGGGCGTCCTTTGCCATAACATGTTAAAATGGCCGAACTATTATAATCACTAAGTAATTAACACCCCACCTGTCTTTAACCCTAATTTTCACAACTTTTGCAGACAGCCACTGCTCCACAGCAGGCACCATCGGAAAGAAGAGAAAATTTCCTTTCACATAAACCTTAATGTAGCCATGTACATAAATGAGCAATAAACTCATTTTCCATGCCAATGTTATTTTTGGTCAAAAGCTGTGGAAATCTTTTAACCTTTTAACTGCTAGTGACGTATAATCTACCCATATAAATCAGTATGCCTACTCTTGTGTCTCCAATTTAAAATATTACATTTTATGTATTTTATAAATTTGAGTAATTTTCATCAACTGTGAAGTAGGAATTGTGGTAACTATTTACATTTCACAGTGAATGAAAATATAATCAAATTTCAGAGTACGTAACAATAAACAGAAACATAAAGGATAAGCACTATTAAATTGGAAATCGTGTGTAAAATTTAGTTTGATTTCATTGTCTGAAAGTGAAACTGAATTATTTAGGCCTACACAGTGCCATAATTTATTATTTACAGGCGGGAAAACGAAAAAGATATCTAACGTTCCACCTCATATGTTTGTTTGATTATTATACTGATCAGTGTTCTTATAATTCGTAGAATGACAACTAACTTTAGATTGAATACATACGTACCCCCGACTTTAGATATACTTGATATACTGCTTCAGCCATTATAATAATCAACGTTTTAGGCGTTTTCATTTCAAATTATATTATGGATTTTTTTGTTAAAAAAAATGTATTATTTTTTTACATGGATCCTTGTTTTCACATAGTAGGCAAATTAAGATCCCACAGTCGAAAAATATGCCAAAAATACTTCAGATTGCAGAAACACCACCCCCCCCCCTCAGTCACACACACCGGCCCTGAGGGGGGGGGGGCGTAGGGTGGGGTTTGCTGTCGCTCTTCAAACGACCTGTTGATCACCTCGTTAACACCAACATCGCTACTGGTGGCACTATCTGCGTGTTGAAGGCCTTGGTTTTATATTTTAGTTACCAGGAATATATTTATCCATTCACAGCTAGCGGCAAAATATGAAAATATAATTATCGCAAAATTCAAGTCATTAAATATATATATAGAAAGATAGATATATAGTATAATACATGTTAATAAAATAACATAATCCTGGCTCTACTTACTGAAATTGCGCCTTCATACAGCTAAACGAGTGTTGTGAATGAACGGCTATTTTAGGGAACCCTGTTGTCCCACTGGTTAAAATCATGGCATATGGCACCTTACGAGCATCAAAGTCTGGATCTGTGTCACTGATATCATCACACTCATCGGTCGTCAGTAAGGACAGCAAGGCTTCATGCTTTGTGCTGGACTCATCACCGACTAGGATAATTTTCTATAAATAAAATGTCGTATTTTAAAAGAGAGCAGTAGCTGTTGCTAAAGATGTCAATGCCTGCAGTTTTGACAGGAACAATGATCATACTACAATTTTAGATAATTTGTGCCTTACCATCAATCATCAGTTTAGTATCATTGCTAATATATTGTGCTCTTTGGGTAGTTAGCTAGCCCATGCATAATGTGGTTACTTGGTTTAGATATCTTAATTCCAATGACATGCAGTTTTTGAAGATGTACGTGATTGCAATCCATTGAAAAGTATATTTATCTTACCTTCAGCAATGTGCATTGCGGAAGAACGTTTCTGAGTTTCAGCAGATTTATGTTATCTGTCACAAGCAGTTTGGTTTGACATCTGTTTAATTCGTTTATCAATATATCTGTGTAAGTATAAAAATAATTATTAATGCATTAATACATTTTTATTATTCAGAAATGTAATTTACCACATGGTATATTAGCTTTGTTTTGTAGGCCACATTATCTTTGTTGGATTTTTAACCGTTCAAGCACACTTGTCACATATACCCTTTAAACGCTAAGCACGACTATAATATCTGGTTTATTAGCTGATTAAATAAAACATAATCGGAAGTCCATAGACGGTCCCTGCGTTAAAAGTGTTAAGCTGTTAAGCCTAGGAGACCCAGTTTTGAACCCAGCGCACACCCATAGGAGAGGAGCCACGGCACTTGTATTCAACCAAGCGAGTGGCAAAGGTCTGATACATATTTCTACCGTATGTGGTTACATATACATGTATGACTGTTTTAATTGTTTGATGGTGTTATGATCGCCAATGATATAATTATATTGTGAATACACACTTCACCCGCTTTTGTGATCACGTTGATCTATAGTGAATACATACTTTAGTCGGCATTGGCCAAACATTGGTGTGACTGTCTTGATTCCGCATACATTTCTCCAGTACCGTGGTTGTACAGCTCCTGGTTGTACAGATCCTGGCCAATCTCATGCAGTATCGCCGGGTACAACCTTCGGTTATACATGTATAAGTTGTGTTAACATTTTAATCGCTCTTTCAGTCTTTTCTTGGACGAGCAGCAACGCGAGTAGACATTTCATTCCACATCACAGTCACATTGCGTGCAATCAAATATGACTTGTGCCTTTTTACGACACCAGTGGTGCCTTTTGCCTGAGTTACTGACTGACTTTGTTCGTCAGCGTGTTCGACGGCTTGAACATCATCATTTAGTGGTTAGCAAAAACTACAATGTTATCATAACGATGATCTTCAAACACCGGTAACACACAGCCTAATCGATCGAGCGAAGAAGAGTGAAATCGTCCGAAACGAGTGAAGATTGAGCCGACACGAGTGAAAACGCCACAGATCTCGCCGATTTTGTGCAAATTCAACACATTCAACATCAGTGATCAACAAATGAAAACCCGCACGGAACCTTTAAATATTTAAAGAGTAGAATGACTCATTTTCACGATTTTAGGGCAATGTAATTAGCCAAACTAGGCTAAACAGTGTGTAGTTATAGCAGCGCACTGACTAGATTTTGAGGCTTTCCAAAGATCTACCGAATCAAGTACGGCCAAATGGACATATACGAACATATTTTTACAAACCTTTATTACTCATCTTGACACTCTGAAAAAATCCCATAGTTGGAATCAGTCGTTTTGTTTAAGAACTCTGTTTCATGGGGCAGAACTTGCCTGTTTTTCTCATCGTCCTCGGAAGAGTGAAGGTTGAGCCGCGGAAGAGTGAAATTAGGATATATGAATAGCTTTCTTTCCTAAACGATCCCATTTGAAGATTACTATTTAATATTTATTGCTTGCCTAAATCGTAATTGATTGTTCATTTCCAATATTACTGCTATAAAACTGTTTGATTTGTCTATTCTCCGTAAAAAAACGAAAAGAAGCCTCGCTCTATTTATATACAAGTCCTAATAATTAAGTCAAACGTGGTGCACGATTTTGGACGATTTTTCAGTCAATTCTCAACAAATTTTAATGAAATGCTACCATCTCTATTTTCCCGTGATCCGGCGTCTATCCTAAACATTACATTGAAAAATATATTAAAATATTGATATTATAATTAAGTAGTATTAAGTGGCGCATATGATTAAAAAAATAGGTACTTCATCACGTGAACTGGTTTATTTTCCCTGAGATAAGTAAAGTCAACAAGATACCAAATACTCAAAGTGCTTAACGGGGGCTTCGTGAACACTCGTGTGCAAGTTTGCAAAGATGGTTTCAATGGCATTTATCAAAGCTGGCATGGCACAAAGTAGCAGACCATGACATTATAATTATTAGTAAATCTTTTGTTGTGGACCTAGTCGGCAAACAATGTACCGTACCTGGCTTTTTATGAACTTGGTAGGAGCAATTCAGCTTAAAGCTTATTCATGAAAGATCATGAGAGACAGTTTCATGAACTTTGATGAATTATTATGAACTTGATATGTCTCAATTCGGTCCATGGCTAGTTCATGAAAGTTCATGAGAGACAGTTTCATGAACAGATGAAGTGTAATGAATTGTTATGAGCTTGAAGTCTCAATGTAGTTCATGGTTGTTCGCGAAAGTTCATGAACTTAGGTGAATGATTCAATTACCCTGGCGAGTATGGTGTCAATTACGCAACGGCTCAAAAACTGAATACTCAGCAAATTAACCACAAAATACCTAATGATATTTTTTAAATAAATCGTTTTTCAGCTTTCTGTTCAGTTTTATATGAATCTGTGGGGGGAAAGAATCTATTTCCTAATTAACAAAATGATCATGTTTTGAAGCTCAATTAGCTTGCTGTGCTTAGTAAGAAATAGTATCAGAAAAATAGAAACATCAATCAAGATACTAGATGTATTTCAAAGGTCAAAATACTTAGACTTGGAGGTTAGTGAATTTTCATGAACGATTTGTGAACATTCATGAACATCTACAATAACTTAGTTCATGAACATCATGAACTTAGTTAATGTTGCTCGCTTTTATGATTCGTGAAACACCTGAGTTTCTGGTGGTTAATTAAGAACCCCAATTTCATGAACAAGGCTCGGGAACTTTAGGTTGACAGTTCATGAATTTCATGAACGTCTCATTTGTTGTTCAGGAACATTTGTGAATATTTCATTAACAATTTAATGAACGTTCATGAATGTTCATTAACTATTTGGTTCATGAATTATTTGAGTTTATGATCTTTCATGAACAATTCAAGTTCATGAACTAAGTGAGAATTCATGATCATTATAAGAATATTAATGAACAGTTTATGAACGATTTGATAAACAATCATGAGCGTTCATAATTTTGTGTTCACAAACATTCATGAAGCATTCATAAAGGTTCATGAACAGTTCATGATCATCTCACCGGGGTGACAAAATCTGGACTCCAGGTGGGGTTATATTAGTCGATAACAGTATGCAACTCAGATTAATATAGTCTAACATAGCTAGTACCACAAATGAAAGTCATTTTTAATTTTACCGCTAAATTTACAAAGCTAACCTACTCAGTATCCATGCTGCATAGGCTAATGATAAGGATAATTCCTGATACTAAAGCCAGAAATATGCTCACGTCACCTATTTTATATCTAGCGGACTCTTCTGGATGTGCACATCATTTTATCTAAAGGACAGATCAATGAGGCAATTTTTATCCACACCCCCAGACATTGCTTCCCCCCATCCATAAGCTGCATAATGCAGACACCTGCTAGAACCCGCACTACGCCGGTTTCTATAAGCCTGGTGTTGATGTAGAACCATTCCCATGCTTTCAAAATTTCACTCTTCCGCGGTTCAACCTTCACTCTTCCGAGGACGATCAGAAAATCAGGCAAGGTCTGTCCCATGAAACCGTGTTTTTAAACAAAAAGACTGATTCCAGCTATGTGATTTTGTCAGAGTGTCAAGATGAGTAATAATGGTTTGTAAAAATACTTTTGTATATGTCCATTTGGCCGTACTTGACTCGGTAGATCTTTGGAAAGCCTCAAAATCTGCTGAGTGCGCTGCTATAACTACATACTGTTTTGCCTAGTATGGCTAATTACATCGCCCTAAAATCTTGAAAATTAGTCATTATACTCTTGAAATATGTAAAAGTTCCGTGCGGGTATTAATTTGTTGGTCACTGATATCGAATGTGTTGAATTTGCACACAATCGGCGAGATCTGTGGCGTTTTCGGCCATATTTCACTCGTGACGGACGATTTCACTCTTCTTCGCTCTATCGATTAGGCTGTGTGGGTAAGACGTTTCGTTTCCCTATTTAACAATCAGCATGGATTTGGACTGACCGGATAACTCAACATAAGGATGCAGACATCCTACAGTCCACCATTTGAAGTAAATACCAGCGCCATAGACTTGAATAATTAATCTTTCATGCTCACCGTCACCATGTACCGTTGCACAATACTGTATACAATATTAAAACTTTAAAATCTGTAAGTGTCATTCTTAACCCACCGCAATAGCTAAAACAGATAGATAATTTTGTTCCGAGTCTGAACTCTCTAGGGTATGCTGCTGTTTGTGGAACGCATACACATCCACATATCCACAGTGAGCTAGTGGTTATAGTAGAAGGCAAATAACAAAAATACTGCTTTGCACTAAACAAAAAGTTGAGCCTGTACCCTCTTATGTTGAACCTATACAATTTTAAATTGAATACACTGATTTATGTAATAATCTGTGTTTTATTGTTCTTTGATTAAGATAGATGGCATTGGAAACAAATTGTCCGGGCCTTATAACATTGTCAATCCCTCAAACATTCAGCAAACTAATTAATGTAATTCTTATGAAAGGTGAGTAGACGAGCATATTTTGTCCACTTACGAAGAAGCCTGATATAGCTCACTGTTTCTCATCCGTGTACAGGTCTGTACAATCACTGACAATTCCCAGGACGCTGTGGTGATACAGCAGAAGTGCAATTGCCCCACCACCTCTTTGTTGATGCCTATGTTTGACCTAAGATGGATGCCGTGAACTAATATGAATGTCATGCATGGCAATATATCTTACTTCATCTTTGCTCCACAATCCACCAATATAGAAATAAAATATTAAGCTGACTATATAAGATCATGACTGTGTGACAAACACGTCTATGTCTTGTACGATTAGCCATTTTAGATCGTATTTTAATTTGTAGAGCTTGAGCCAGTTGAATTTCAAAATTATCACATATCAAGTCAGGTAAATCTATACAAACTCATAACAGTGATCAATTTATTACAATAATGTGTGTCTATCTATCTATACTTCTGTCTGTTTAATGCACGAAATATTTTTCAAGCAATTCTAGATCAGCCCTTGAAACAAAACCACCACAGTATATATATATCAGTCCAAACTTACTGGCTCAGACTGGGACAGTCAATATAGTTTATTATTTTCTCACCCGGTATACATACATCATACAGTCACAAATTCAAATAAAATCGTAAATGTAAATAACATCGGCACCGGTCACTCCTCAGTGAAGCTCGCGCGCGCGCGCACGCGCACGCGCACGCGCACGCGCACGCGCACGCGCACGCGCACACGCACACGCACACGCACACGCACACGCACACGCGCACACGCACACGCACGCGCACGCACACGCACACGCACACGCACACACAGACATACACATACACACACACACACACACACACACACACACACACACACACACACATACACACACACACACACACACACACACACACACACACACACACACACACACACACACACACACACACACACACACACACACACACACATACACATACACATACACATACACATACACACACACACACATACACACATACATACATACATACACATACACACATCCATCCATACATACATACATACATACATACATACATACATACATACATGCATCTTCTGTTATTGTGATACAAGATGTGGTGGTCAAGTCGCTTCTCAATTATCATCGAATCTATGTACAAACCTGTCATTTTACATAGCATTACTAAGGTCTTGAAAGATGTGCTCAGATTTCAAACAATTGTTTTAAAAATAATATTATCTGATAATACATCGTTGTCCGGAAATTGGAACAAGTATCGTAACTCTACTACATCTCATGCATTACAGCTCTGACCATTACGATACGAGTTCTAATTTCCAGACAACGATGTCTTATTCTGTTGACGAAATCATGAACAACCATGGCAAATAGGCTTATACCTGTCAATTATTCTTCATTGTTTCCACCAAACTTATGCTCTTGATTCAGCCATGATTTTTTTCTGTTTGCTATTTCTAAAGATATGCAGGCCTAAGCTTAGACATACCCACTCAGTTGATGTATATACCTATAGTCTACAAACTGAGTCAGTCAGGGCTGGAAAATCTAGTCTTCAATCTATAACCTAGATGTCAAGTTTTGTCTAGACGCAATCTAGAGGTGTCACAAAGTGCATTTGAGACTGAACTGGTTTTAAAAATGTATTTTTAGACAGTGATTCCATTACCCCCTGATTACAGGAAACAAGATACGATAAACGATGAGTCAATCTTTCCAGTCGTCGTGAAATTATTGCATAAACAAACTATGATCAGTTATCGATAATCACACGGTAAAAAGCTTGATAACACTTTGGCTACGTTAATATTAATTAGTGAGATTTCCACGTCTGGTAACAACGCATATAAGTATTTATAATGTATTTTATTAACTCGGTTTTGCATAGTACAGAACTGACCATACATGCATAATGATATATTATCATGGGACTCATTTACAAGCCCTGTCCCGACCTTATCCAGGCGGCAATAATAGAGCCGGCTTGGGTGGATCTGGTAGCTCTAATGGGCCTTGCAAAGTTGAAAAAAAATCCAGACATTCAACAAAAATTGGATAGGGCTCACCCCACCTAAACACCCCCCCCCCCTATCCATTTTTTTTAAACCAATCTTTGACCCGATTTATGTGGATTTTATCGGTTTTCCAATTTTCTATTTTCTATCCAAAATGGCCCTGGACCCACCCACCCACTTCCAATTTTTTGTTTGATGTTCGGAATTTTTTTTACTTTGCAACATCCCTAACCACGGCACTATCACATTTAGATTTTTTACTTTATATTTACTTGCCTTCTGGGTAGTCAGCGTGGGTGAAGTGCCACACAGCACCGACCCTGGCGGTGGCGTAGAACAATAGGACGTGTTCTATACAAGTAGGAGAACAGATAGTTATCACATCTCCTGGTTTGATTCCCTGTTTCAGTAAAGCTGCTCCTAATCGCTTTACTTTCACTATCAGCTCTCTGTATGTCGTCTCTCTACCCGTGTCATCCTCTATCTGAATATTCATTTCGACAAAATACATTAAATTGGACAATTTTCATAAAAAAAGAAGTCAAAGGCAGCAAAAATGAGATTTAATTTCCTTTTTTTATGTGTTTTGTAGTTTAAAAAATCCCAAAAAAGGACAGATCACTTAAATGTAAATAACGAAAAAATATTGTAATTTGTATCCTGTATTACGTACAGTGTATATAGTCACATCGCATCACATTATTCGAGTCCACAGACGACAGGCTTAGCTTCGGAAGATTGTACATTTTGGATGTCCTTACCATTCAGATTTAAAGCAGAAATCTAGCGAGCTGGTTTTGTAGCAAAATTATTTTTACTTTTGAAAAAGTAGCTCATATTACATCGCTACTCTCTGTCGGAGAATAGTGACATTGAAACAACAAATAGATTATTATAATTATAGTTTGGCTTGGTAATTGATTGGATGCGTTTATTCATGGAATTAAATAACTGCAAATATATCATAATTATGATATGTACAATAACATGGTCAACTCATTTCACAATGTGATATAAGCATCGGCAATCCCACATAACCTACAAATACAACCCGTTCACCCTATATTGGTTTAATGTTAAGACAGTGTCTCAGACGGTGGGCCAGCAGTATAATTATGGCGTATAATTGATATCAAAATTATAAAATGCCAGATAGGATTTTGTTTCACATATTGTGAGATGACATTGTGCCATTATGGTATTGCAAAATGCAACGTAATTTACATTTTGGCAGTGTCAGTATGCTTGTTTTCCTCTGATTGTGCTCTATTTTCATCTCATTGTGCCTATTGTAGGCTAAAGCAATTTTCATTTGATACATTGTAACTTCAATTAAGACACGACACAATGAGATGAAAATAAGCATAATGACACCGCCACAATGGAATTACGTTGCATTTTGCAATATCATATGGCACAATGTCATATTACATTACATTTTGCAATATCATATGGCACAATGTCATATTAGCCCATCCAAATCTGCAAGTATACTTTTTTCACGTAAAAATAAAATATTACCTTATGTGCCAGTATTGGTAAACAATACTGTCATAAAACAAGTAGATAGCCACAAACACTTAGGCATTGTCTTGAACAGAACGCTATCATGGTCTGATCATATCAACGAAATAACAACTAAGGCAATGAAACGTGTCCATTTACTCCGTTTATTTAAGTACAAAATGAGTCGCTCGGCACTACATCGCTGTTATCTTCCTTTTATACGCCCACTTTTAGAATATGGAGATGTAATTTTCGACAACTGTTCCCAGAATGATAAAAATACCCTTGAGAATATTCAATATAATGCGCTGCGTCTTATCACAGGTTGTAAGAAAGGTACATTACGCCAGCTGTTACTGGAAGAAACTGGACTTTGTACTTTGCAAACCAGGCGAACGTTTCATAAAATTTTAAAATTCCATAGCATGGTATTTAAAACCTGTCCTGACAACCTCCATACCTTTTTAACGCGCCCTCTTGGGAACAGCAGAAATACCACTAGAGCCAGGGGGGAGTTGAAATACTTGGAACATAGTTGCAGAACATCATACTTTCGTTATTCCTTTTTCCCTTCAAGTACATATTTATGGAACATGCTACCGTCAAGCATACGTTGCTGTTCTCAAAATGCTCTATTTAAATGCAAACTAACTGACTACCTGAAAGTTAGGTCCATAGTACCCAAACATTTTTATATTGGCAATCGACTTGATCAAATTAATCTCTGTCAAATTAGGTTTAACTTCTTTTCATTAAATGGGGATCTATATAACAAATCTTGTATACCCAGCCCCATGTGTACATGTGGGCCTCAAATCGAATCTGCTAGACATTATTTTCTCCACTGCAGCAATTACACTTTTCAACGCGAAACAATGCTAGAAAAAATATCTCAGTTAATTCCTCCAGAAACAAGAATAGATTACGAACTTCTTGTCTCGGGATCTTTTACACTGCTCCCTGAAATAAATATGAAAATATGCCGTTCTGTTTTGTTATATATTACGAAACATCGCGTTTTGGGATGTAGCCAGATACCTGCATTTCATTTTAATTTTAAGGTTTTTTTTCAAAATTATAGTGTGTACTTCTGTATTTCTCTGTTTCGAAATGTGTGAATATATAATGTTATTTTTGAGCCGCCTTGAAGGCATATTTCATGATTATTGTGTGTATTAATATTTTTTGCGACTTCGTAAAATCTGCTTGGTCACATTGTTATGGTATTGCATAGAGGTGTCGATGTTTAATTTATTTAGATGATTATTTGGATATATTCATGTTTCATACCACATTTTATTATTATTACTATTTGCACTTGCACCTGCACTAAGGAGACACTGACCTTAGCTTTGTAGCTATTTGTAAATCCTCGTTAAATAAATATGTTTACAACAATGTCATATTACAATATGAAAAACAAAATCACATTTGGCATTTCAGAACATTGACATCAAGTATAAGACATACTGCCGGTCCACCGTCTCCGATACTGGCCCAACAAAACGATAATTGATTGTGTATATGTAACATGTTTCGGTAAATGCTTGGGGCTGTTTTCTGAAAGCCTTCTAGAAAGACGATTTCGATGCACCCCTGCCCCATAGAAATTGTGTTTTTTTTATTGGCGAAAATTACCTCAACTTTTTATTGTCGAAAATTACCTCAACTTTCATATTCAAAACATTAAAGGTACCCACATTGCTAACATCATTTTTTAAAATGAATGCTAAAATACAAGTGTCACCCATTGATAACAGCTAGCAGCTCCTATAACTTGCTTCTTGTACTTAGTAAAGATTATAAAACACTTCATTTCAAATGTTGTAAGCAAATCATTACCATAAAATATCACAGGTTCAGCACATACGTCTAACCTGGCATCCAATAGAATGATAATGCATCATACTAATTCGAGCTGCATGATCATTTCGCTCAGTTTAGTATAAATAAATAATATCAGCTTATTAATAATATCAGCTTAAAATGCCTTAAGTGATGTAGATGGGAGAGAATTAGTTACCAATGCAATACATTACTAAAGTTGTGGACAGACACGTGGGTGCTCCGGAACATGTCATTTCAGCTAGTTTACTGTAAATTTATATTGTATTTTTAAACACATTTCGTCATACTATATTTCTAGTTTACCCAAGCTTTTAACAATATCTTGTCAGTATAATATAATCAGAATGACTAACACAGAAGTACCAAACAGTAGTTTGGTTCGGTTGGGAAAAGTATATTAAGTATCAAGTAAATGTAAATTAATATTGTTTTTGAAAAAATCGCGTAAATATCGGGAGTGAAAATTCCGAGTTGCAAACAGCATACATTTTACCAATATCTGTGTGATAGGTCAATACGGCGCAGCTAGTGCTAAGAAATGCTGGCGCCCAGATCACAGCGAGTTTTTGAACGCCAAAGATTCTACAGAGTAAAATTGTAATATATAACTGTTATTTTAACATATTACAGAAAGTTATCTAAATTGGTCTATATTTCAAAATGTAAAATCAATATTACATTCTGAGAAATATTTTTCATCGGATAATCAGAGGAAAAAAGATTTTCAGTGTGTCCAATTATTATTGAAAATAGTCTGTATTATTATATGAACTGGTACTCTTAATGTTACCATAAAAGAGCATTTGTATAAACACTCTGTGATGAAACCTGTGACCTACAATCTATGCTATATCACAAAATTGGACATATCATTGTACTCACAAAAGCCACATCATCTCCATATTGCTCTAGTTTAGAAAGCATGTGAGCACAAAACGAGATGCGATGATCGACATTAAGTTGTAGAGAAGTTAACATAGTGATTTGTATTATCTTCCCTTGTTCAACCGATTAATAGAAGCCACTGAGTGAATGAGTTCCAGGTTTGTCTGTCTGGTACTATTAAATGCTATTAATGCAGGTGTTGAAGACATATATTTTTATGTATTTTAATTACCATCATCATCATTTTTAATTACCATCATTATTATTAATTCAGGCCTTCAGATTTGGCGTGAGTGATTGCTCACGCACACCATAACTCACACAAGTGTAAGGTCACTCGAGCGGAATGCAGCTCACCTCAGTGTTATCAATTTTTATTGCAAATTTATAATCTTTTTTCAATTTTCATCAACCAATTAGCCATTGCATTTAACTATGTTGAGTGATTCACTCGCCTCACCACCTTGAGGTGAGCTTTTTTCATTTGCCACCAATTTTCAAATCTGAAGGCCTGTTTTCATATTATTATAAGTAGCCGCAAAGTAATATGTCTCTGTTTTATGAACACTTGTGTAACCAGAAGTTTAAGCTGTCTTAAATCTGTAGGTCTGTCATGTAGTATAGCCTAAATTTCACAAATGCAAGTAATTTTCACTCACTTGAAATTGTGGAGCGCGGTAGAACATTTACATGTATGCGACACATATTTTCAATTAATTTAATTGACAACAAAATAGCATAGTCTATCACAATAAGCTCGTCATCAGCTTCAATTTGCGATAATATTATACCGGGGTATTTGATCAAATCAGGACATTTTCATTCACATTGAGGTGGGAATCTGGAGTTGAATCAGAATGGGAAGAAATCGCTGGACTCTGTGTATTTGTCTATGCTTTAGAGGGCTAAAAATAAGATTTGTAGATGACATACGCAGAATATCCTCTAATCCTTTTAAGTGCTAATTAAAATGCATAATAAAGTATTTCATCTACGCTATATTAATAATAAAGTAGGAATACATTTTTTAACATCAGTCGCACTCATAATAGTGTTATATGTATGCATAGATAAAAATAATTATATACATAAATAGTATATCCAGGCCCAGATGCAAAACGTCTAGATGGGATGACACCGAACACATAGATGAAGTTTAATTCTAGGTACCCCGCCTTTCTTCCCATGTATCCCATGTATTTTGGGATGAGACATTTTTATTTTTTTCAATTTTTAAAATGTAATTTATATGAAGCTATATAGCCTACTGATCTTAACTAAAAATACAAAAAAGAGTGAAATAATTATATTTCCAGGTCGTATATTGCCATGTAAACAAAACAAGTCAGCAATATACAGCACTTTACACCAAATATTCCCACGTCTTGGACGGTGAGATCAAAGCAATCGCCGCTAATTGGTGTCGTATAGTCAGGACATGGGGTATACACCTGCGAGCACTGACTGTCTGCCCAGCGCTGGGCCGACGGCATCAATATGTGGCCCAATGCTGTAGGAACATTCAACCGTCCTTTAGCAAGTGCTTAGGTACACAAAAAAATGGTTTGGGTTTTAAGCGGATTCATAGCAATGTTGATAAAAAATATTTTTAAAAACCTAAAAACTCTGAAAAAAATAAAATCATGATCTGGGGGAATACATTACTTCATTAAAAAACTAAAAACAGAAATTGATGTCATCCCAAGGAGCTGCTTTAATAAAATAAATAAAAACAAAACATGTTTATGTATAGGCCTACTGTAGAACGGGTAATAATCGCGAGTTTTAATTTGGCGAATTTAACAATATCGCGAAAATTCTTATTATAGTAGCGCTACCTATCATGGAAAAGGAGCGATACCTTGATTGGAACCGTTTTGATAATTACTATTAAAAATAGGTGAGAGATTTTGGGACCATTTGGACGAAAACAGCCCTTAACTCCTGGACTATATCATGCATCGAGGTGCTCATTTAGGGGTTTTGTCAAGTTAAAAAAAATCCAAAAATCCGAGAAAAACTCGGGAGTGGGTGGGTGGGCCAAGCTCCAACTCGAATTGTAATTTTGTTTTGTGTTTTTTGTGTTGTTTTCATGTTTCCAACTGTTTTTAAAAAAAATAAAAATTGGATACGGGGGTGGATGGGTGGGGTCTGATTAATCCGAGTTTTTCTCGGATTTTTTTATTTTTTTTAACTTGACAAGACCCCTTAGGTCGTCACCCAGTAATTACGAGACGCGGACTCAATGCTTATTCATAATTTGAAGTTGGTCCAACGTCTCCGACGTTAGCCCAACATTAAATAAACATTGGGTGAACGTCTCGTGTTTGCTGGGCCAACCTTTCCGTTTCCGTTGCATTTTGGTTTGGCTGACTTTTGCGAGTACCCCAAATTAGGTTGTGGGTGTAAAACAACTAGATTGAAGTGGGTTGAAATGACGTTGAATTATTGTTAAAATTCGCTATTAATAATTTGAAAAAGACGTAAAAATGACGTTGTGGTTATGATGAAATTAGGTTGAAGAAATCATTTTCAGAGACAACGAAATTACGAAAAATTGTTAAAAAATGGTTGAAATTACGTGGATAACAGACGTTGAATTGACTGTGGTGAACTGACGTTCAATCAATTTTCAAAGCAAACCGTTTTTTCAACGCTGCTTCGACGTCAGCTTTTTTCAATGATGCTTTCACGTGTAACCAATGTTGATTCAAAGTCGTTCTGTTGTCTGCTGGATAATATCAACACATGTTCCAGCTCGGATGACAAATCGTGCTAGAAAGAATGCTGACCAAATGCCTGCAGGTATTCGTGATATGATGTTTTCTGTTTTAAGTATGGCATTTTAATGAGGTATGGCATTTATGTTGATTGTCTGATGGTAATGTATGATGGTAATTAGATTTGATATTGGAGGTTAAAATCACTAGCTTGTTCGGTGCAGGCAAAGACGGTCATTCAAAATATAAAATATGCTAAAAAAATGCAATTATAAAATGCAGTTAAATAGCTCAGTTAACAAGCGTAACATTTTTTACATTGCTGTTGCTTTTCCTATTTGTTTATTTTCCAATGCGTTTTTTTCAATTATGTGCACCTTTTGTCACTTTGATATTCAACGTTATGCCCCAATGATAAATGTACCGTTAACTGCCTTGTCTACCAGTGGTTCATGCCTGACACGTAACACATGTTTGACACAACTTGCAGTACAGAGTGGCAATAAGTTGTTTTCTTGTCACACAAAGTATTAAGAAACTCCCTTCTGATTTTATATTTTGGTCATCTGTTGCCCCTGGATATTTATTTGTGGTTTCACGCGAAATGGTTGTTAGCGCGTGTAGGTGATAATGAGGAGGGGATGTGGCTGTTTATATTGGTGGCAAAAAAGCGAATACATCTTTTAAGTGCCTTCAAGTATTCCTTGAGCAAATATACACTTTTTCGATGCTATTTTCCCTTTGTACGCCCCTTATTAGAATACACCAACATATTTTTTGATAATTGTTTTAAATAAGCAAAATCGATGATTTAATTTTGGCAATGTGCAGTGTTACGTCTCCTGACAGGCGTGGAGAAAGGGACCTCATGCGAATAGTTATTAAATGACTGCGGTTTATGCACAATGCAAAATAGAAGAAAATTTTATTATTAAAATTGTTTTAAATCATTAATCACCATCTTATCTAGAGAACTGCTTTCCAATTTGTGTTTCGGTGCATCCAGGGTTACCATATATATACCGTGTCTACTTTTTAGACTTTTTTATTGTACACCTAGACAGTTTCATCTCTCGTTTTTACCATCTTCTGTGAGTTTAAGGTCCCCAAAAATCCCAGCTCAGGAAAGTACTAAAATTCAAGATGGCCGCCAAAAATGCAGTTTTGAATGAGCAGAACTTGTTAATTACATGCATATTTTTATGTGTATGGTCTCTTTGGTGGCACAAAGTATGCTAATTAATATATTTGTCAGTGTGATTGAAAGGGAGATTTGCAAAAAAATGTTTTAAGTAGTTTAAAATTCAAGATGGCCGTCCAAATGCAGTTTGGAATGAGCAGAACATGTTTAATACATACATATTTGTATGTACATAGTCTCATTGGTGGCACAAAGTATTTATTGTTATTTTAATTAGGTTAAAATTAAAAATGGTCGTCCAAATGCAGTTTGGAATGAGCAGAACATGTTTAATACATACATATTTGTATGTACATGGTCTCATTGGTGGCACAAAGTATGATATTTAACGTATGTTTGCCAGTTTGAATTAAGAAGAGATATTTTTGTTTGTTTTTAAATCGCAACTACAATATCATATCGTGACAAAGCAACACCTTATGGCTTGATGCAAGTTCCAGGTCTTAACACATCAATTGCCTGGGACAACTACGATGGAATTACGGAGACCATACCATGCAGCATCAGTCTTCATGATACTGCTGGTATCTGTTATAAAAATGTTGTACCATTGGCCTTAGACTTCTATCACATTCCAGAAAATGTTATTCAGACTCAACAACTGGCCTAAAGTTCAGACAAACATTAATTTACATACAAACTATTTGATATTTAACCTGATAGGGAAACAATTTCAAAAATTACATCATTTAAAAATGGAATCAGGGACATTCCAAGACCATCAGATGTTTTGAGTACAAAGATTTAACTGGTCTGTATATCCATTGCTATCACTCCTATGTGATCTGGCTGTAATAGTCGAATAACAGGAGACACCCCAACAAAGGGTGACATACACGGAGAAACTTATTCTTCTATCAACACATCTAGATGTTATTGCAGAACCTTCAAAATAAATCAAAAAGTTGCAATCGAATGTGGTAAAAGGTGTGCACTATAGTCTCGATATTGCTAAGCCTGCTATGCAAATTCGAATTACAGAATTAAAAAAGTATGACAATTTTTTCATCGCCTTCGGTCCTTTCCACATATGTATGGCATAGTTTGCTGTGCTTGAAAATTTTCACACATAGCGGTCTTTGAGCATCACAGAAAAATGTAATATTGGAAAAAGTATTCACACTCCACTAATACCGGTGCCACTAATATTGATCAGTAGCACAGGCCATATGGACAAAACAGACATTTATAGAGTTCAAATTCCTGATTTCTTATTTCGAACAGGCATGTCCAAAATAAATAATGCACCAACTAGTTATATCTCGCTCAACTGGGAAATGCGCAGCCCAAAAAATAAAAAACCTTTGCAGTTCTAGCCTATGGACACGTTTACATCATATGGTCATATTAAGAAGCCAAAATAACATAACCGATTTTTTATGATTTTGGCCTGATTGTATTGCTTTAAGAAATTACTTGTTCAACGTCTCGTGTTTGCTGGATTTTGCACTTACATTAATGATAAAACATTGAACTTTGAAGGGATACATAGTTTTTACTCAAGTCATTGGGTTTCTGTCTTATAGTACGTATATAATAGTATATAATAGCATGGGTTTATGTTGGTCAAGCGTCCCTGAAGTTGGACCAACATTAACCCAGCAATGGTTTGACGTATCGACAGCTTGAAATGTATGTAGATTTATATACAATGTAAAAATACATGTAGTAAACCCCCATATTTAAATTTAATCATAATGAACTTTGAAGGAATAAATACGTTTTAGATACATTTCAAGATCCTAGACGGGAAGTTTATCATAAAAGTATGGTAATACATTTTATGTGATAATATAACGTTAGATTAAGGGATACCCTAAAACAAGTTCCCAAGTCCCGAAGTTCCCAAGTTGCAGGATCTTCAAGTTTCAAGTTTCAAGTATCGGGAACTTCAAGCTCCGAAATTGCAAAATAATTGAGAAAATAAATTAAAATTGTATTTGCAAAAATAGTTCTTGGTCGCAAAAAAGTTCGGCACCTGTTGTGTATCTTAATATGAACATTGCGCAATATAATATTTTTTTCTTAACATGGAAGTAACGCAGTAAAGGATTTTTTGTTATATATTTAGATGGCAAATAAAACATAGTTTATTATTTGACACTTGTTTTAAATGTGTTATTTACAGAGTTGCCCACACATGAGCCTATATATATCAGTATTCATTATTAACTTTAGGTGCTGTGGATTAGTCTTTCACGATATTTTGTTTATACCGGATCTTGGCAAACATTTCACGATGTGAAATTATATATATAGGCCTACAGGTATGAAATAAAATTCACAATGGAACAGCAAATTTATTATAGGGCCTACTAAATCTGAAATGAAGGGTTTTAAAATATGATATTTTCTCAGATATAGGCCTAGGCCTACTTGTAGGCCTAATTATGTTCGAGTAGTGATCGCAAACAATGCAACAACATTATTAAACGATTACTAGTATTGTGCCTTTGTCCAGTTTTATGGGATATATTATGTAATATCCCAGCGAGTGTAGCGCTATTGAGGTCTTTCCTCCACGCGCGACGCTGTTTGCACCCACCCCCCCCCCCCCCCCCCCGGCAATCAACTAGCATCTCGACTCTTGAGAAAATTATGACATGTGCCAGTGATAACAGTGTCGATGATATTTGAAGGACCAACGTTGAGACTACACGGATTCAAACACGGCGCATTGACCCAATGCTGGTTTTATGTTGGACCACCGTCTGCGACGCTGGCCTAGCGTAATACCAGCATTGGGTCAATGCGTCGTGTTTGCTGGGAATAGTCATCTGCGAGGTGTGATTTGTATATAGTAGGCCTATATATCATTATATATTTTCTATGCCGATAGCGGCATGTAATAGTCTTTGAACTTGAAAAACAACTGGGCCTACTCAGATCAACATTTCTGTGGATGGCTGCTTAACAGTGCTTAATACCAGCTGTAAATCCCCCCATCAAACAGATATTGACCCGATGTTGAATTAATGCTGCTGTAAGGACACGGACGTTGGGCAAACCCTAACTCAACTTTGGGTCAACGTCAGGCCTACATATAGAGGCCTAACTCGTCATTTGCACATAACAATGAGTGTGCGCGGTCTCTGGTGCAGTGGTTAAAGCCTGAAAATCAGAAATCGCTGGTTCGAACCCAACTATGGCATAGGACTATATGTACAAAGGTGGCCTATTCTAGAAAACCACATTTAATTCCATTCATGCGCGCTGCTTGGCAATACTATATTGCAAAAAATGGCAAAAGGCAGTATCTAAAATGTTTTTATGTTGAAAAAAAAAAAATAGAATTTAGGCACTGGAAGTTCCCGGAACTTGATAATTGGGAACATGAAGTTCCCGGAGCTTGGAAACGTGTATTAGGGTATCCCTTAAATTAGCAATATGAGACCACATAGAAGAGCAATTTTTAACTTTATAGGGTGACCTATGATTGTTAAACGTGCTAAATTATTTGTTTTTTTTTGTGTGGTATAATAGCATTGTTATATAAACTGTGATATAAAACTGTGTATATGCTCAGGTTTTAACTCCCAGGGGTGGATTCAGAATTTATGAAGAGGGAGGTACGAAGCTTGAGACCCTACCTTGGTAAATTTTTAGTGTTAAGTACCAATATTTTGTCAATTTTAATCGACGTTAGGCATTTTAATTTCAGAAAGAGGGGGAGTATCAGGACACCATGTTTATTCAACAATTGGAACAATACAATGTTTATTGTAATACGAAGTTCCTGACAAACCCCCTTGACCCCCACCCCTCATCTGGATCATCCACTGTCATCGATGTATCTTCAACAAATCCATTTAAAACATTCTTCATTTATCACACGAGGAGCGTGGTCTATCCGCCCGCAGGGGAAGCTGTCTTACGAGATTATTTTCCTACGGCTGGCAATTTTCCCAGAAATTCAATCTTTAAATCTTCAATGATGGACGATTCAACGATTCCTGTAGAATACTAAACCATATATATAAAAAAACAGTTGAATTCCTTAATAATGCTACGGCAAAGAAACGACATAACGCTTTGATACTAACGTGATTTGACGAGACTATATCGTTGACTGCTTATTAGCGGCTATGTCTGCGCACTTTATATATCCTATTTTAATGTACTATTTACTACTTTTATCGACATTGGAATTACCACGCACTTAATGAGTTAGCGTACTGGTTGGTAAAATTACTCTAGCATATGTCGAAGCATCTATGAAAAAAACAATATTTCATTCGGGAGAGAACTATAGGACTAGTAAAACTAAAATCAGTGAGTCTAATCTCAATGGGGTCCTTGTGCTGCACCATATTTTTTGACGAGGTGACAGTCGTATTCTGTGGAACGCAGTGACGTCACTGGAAACACTTTTGAATGGCTACTCGGTGAAATAATGTTATCTAAGACCCCGCCCCCATACTTCATTATATCAGCCACCTCGGTAAAAACATTGGAGGTCAATGCTATTGAGATTCACATATATCACGGCTCAAAATGAATTAATCCCCGCTCGAGATGTTATTTCGTGGGTACGAAATAAAACAAAAAAATATATATGATGGTTCAAACCAGCCACCGTATCATTCTGCTGAATACGATACCTCTACTTAATCCGTTTTTTTTATTTAAGTAATTGTTATGTAAGACCCCGCCCTCATACTTTATTATATTAGCCACCTCTGTGAAAACATTGGAGGTCAATGCTATTGAGATTCACATAATTATATCACGTTGCAAAATTAATCAATCCCCGCTCGAAATGTTATTTCGTGGGCACAAAATAAACAAAAATATATATATCATGATCCTAAACCAGCCACTTTTTTATTCTGCTGAATACGATACCTCTACTTGTATTTTTTATTTTTTTATTTAAATAAACGTTATGTAAGACCCCGCCCTCATACTTCATTATATTAGCCACCTCGGTGAAAACATTGGAGGTCAATGCTATTGAGATTCACATAATGATATCACGTTGCAAAATTAATCAATCCCCGCTCGAAATGTTATTTCGTGGGCACGAAATAAACAAATATATATATATCATGGTCCTAAACCAGCCACCGTATCATTCTGCTGAATACGATGTCTCTACTTATATCCGTATAAGTAGAGCCTTATCAACCAAAGGCATCAGTATGCATCATCTTGTGACTGAGTTGAACTTAATTTAAATAATTGCAGCTCAATCAGAATCACCAGGTGTCTCTAAACTAAATCAGCTGAATATATGGCAGCACTGTGGTATGGGAGAAGTACATTTTATTCATTTAGTTGGAGAAGGGGACGTGGCGCAATGGCTGGAGCGCCTGGCTGCCTCGCCAGTCATGCATGCGTCCCGGGTTCGAACACCGCTGTTCCGGTGTGGGGTTTTCAGAGAAGCAGCATTGATTCTCCCTTCTCAATGTGACTAGGCGATCACGTTAATGACGGCCTCGTCGAGTAAAGGTTGAGACCAGAGTATCGACGTTAATTTCGCCCAGGGCCCCGAGCTGCGCGCTCCTTACACATTAGATGTATGAAGTTTGTATTCCGTGAAGAATATATACTGTATATCTGGTAATTTTCGCGTGTTTAAATTTTCGCGAATTTCTGATTTCGAGACTATTCACGAAGCTTAGAATTCGCGAATTTTTCTTTCAGTTTCCTTTAGTAGCGCTATTATAATAAAAAATTGCGATATTCAAGAATTCGCGAATTTGTCCTCCTCTCAAAATTCGCGAAAATTAGAACTTTGCGGATATTACCAGATCTGAAGAAGTTCATAGTTTTCCATTATTGTACGTTGGTTATCAACGGTTTACTAATACAATCGTTATAATGTTAACGCCGTGCGTCGCTCGTCATATTGTTGCCATCTAGTTATGATTGAGTCATTCGCCAAGCTCGGTTCACATGTCGTCATGTTCGGGTTAACTATGCAACATGAACATGCCATTAACCTTCACTCGCTAAACATAAATAAATTAAATTGTCACCCACTTGAAGTTGTGTCTCGCTACCGCGACCGACCAAACGTTTGCTAATATTGAAGTTTGAGCGCCTATTTCTTTCCCAATAATACCGAGTTGATCGACTAATAAACAGGATTAACCCTTTAACCGCCAAATTATTTAATTGGAATTTTCACCCACTTGAAGTTGTGTCTCGCTGACGCGATCCACAACTTCAAGTGGGAAAAAAGTATTCAGATCCGACTATTTTTACCAATTTTCATATAATTATTGCTGATTGGTGTCTCGTTTTTTTCTTTTACACGTTTAAAAGCTGGTTGAAGAAATGAAAAAAAACTAACATAATCGGCGCCGGCGGTTAAAGGGTTGAAAACGATTATCGTCGTGCTCAGCTGTTCAAGAGTTAACATGTAGGCCTACATGACCTGTATATTAAAAAAACACGATGGTTTAGCCACATACAACAAATCACGTTTATTCATGTACACTTAACTAGAATCTGACAAACAGCATCATAATATTTTATAATAATAACAGTATTACAACAGAGAGACGTGATACAATTGTTAGAGCTTGGCGCTTTCGAAATATATGTTTTCTGTCCTGTCGGTTCAAGCCTTGCTTGCTGCAAGTTTTACCTGATAAATACCGTTCAATAGCATGGTATACACTAAGGAGTTCCAACACAGCAATATAAATCGTTCGAGGGATCCAGAAAATACAAGCAATATAAGTGAATTCTTTATTCATTTTCCGTCATGTTCATGGGGTTTTCAAGTCATGCTTTTGATTCAAATGACAACATTAATTTACATTATAAGTGACTGAGATAGAGTTATCTATTTACATATTTTAAATGATGAAACAGGTTTAAGCCTAAAGATGTACGAGCAGATATAACATAACATGATAATATAACTGTTGTAGAGAGGCAAACTTTTGGGATTATTTTATTTGGCGCTTAAGATAATATAATAACTTAGAATGTTCAATATGTGGTGATTAATCTAATTAATGACAGTATTAAACATATACATTTAATGCACACTGATAAAATTATTCATCAGTGAGAACATAGTTTTGTTATTGCCCATTTTGGTAAAAAAGATATGATATAACTAAAGCAAACTGCGACAGACAGCGACATTGTTGGCCAAACAAACTGAGTATCCAAGTCGACAAATCCAAGAGATAGAGTGATCCAATATAAAACAACAGTACAATAAATCAGCATTACAATCGCTGATTCACAGCCAATTTTAAAGTAGGGGAGCCGTTTATATTTGCCTTTTCTATTGGTTCTTACTGCAGAATTACTTTGACGAACTGTCATTACTATTCCACAAGCACAAGTTATGTATATCAGAATATTCAGTATACTCAGACATTGCAAAAACGGTACAGTTAATTGCCAATACATGTTTACTTTTAGTTTACCGAGCATCAGCAAGGAACACAGATTTTTTGCCGAAACGACATTTTCATAATTTAGTGAGCCATTTGAAATTTGAGTCATATATACCAATACAAAACCTGTCAAGCAATTAAATACCCATGCTATAGATATTGGAACATTTCCAGATTTTAAACTTTTATAATCACATCTAAAAGGTCGGAGAACAGAAATATACGTTGACATTGATTTTAAGGAAAATGTTGTAACGCCTTGTGAGATTGATAGATTTGAAATAAATAATAATAAACTACACTTTCCGCTTTGCTGCCAGTAGACTATAAATTCATTGTAAACATTATTATAAGTAAGATTTACCAGAAGTATACCACACACATAACAACACATGAGAATATTAGACAACATCAGGGAACAATCAAATACCAAACACACATTACCAGTGGATATTTTCAATGCCAGGACGATTGTTTTTAGCAAAAATAACAAGTTACTAATAAATAATAATATCCCCAACATGACAAAGTATAATACCTGACCTCTAGTAAATAAAGCTGAACACAGTTGATGCCCTTGCAGAGATAATGAACATTTTGTGTCTTTGGATATTACACAGCATATAATGTGTGATGTAGTAAATATATGACGTAATGTACGCATAGAACTAGCAGAGATCATTGTCAGTTTGTTATCTCGTATATCTAAGAGAATCAATTGTTGAAACATCAGCATCATGTTTGGAGGAAGATCTATCAGTTCATTTGAATTTAGCAAAAGTGTTTCGATGCGCGACTGTGTCCTGTGCCATCTATACTCTAATGTTCGTATGGTATTATATGACGCATCCAGTAGGATTAGTTTGTTGTGGATGTGAATAAAATAGGCACTGAGCTCTGTTAGTGCATTATGACTTAGATTGGCGTATATAATGTGATTTTTATGTTTAGATACAGTAAAACTGCTTATATTGCAGTGTGATATATCAAAAGCAAGTAACCTAGTCATGTGATACATAAAGCTGAGATCCACTTGGATCCCTTGGAAATCCGTTTTGATGATGATAGAAGATATGAACCGCAGAACAGTAGGATCGTCCAGTGAGTTACATATGGCTGTATTTTTTTGACAGATGCACATGTCAGGACAATGACATGCAATTTCATCATCAGCCGTATATTTACAATCCTGTACTCCATCACATAACTGCTGAGAGTCCAAACATCTCTGTTCTCCGTGGCATTTCAGCCTGCCTGCACACACATGTACACCACACATAGATTTATCTTCGTCCTCACCATCAGGACAGTCCACCTGACCATCACATACACGGTGATAATCAAGGCAAAATCCAACATGACACTTGAACTTCAATTGACAATTAAACTCACCACATTCAAATAAATGAGACTTATCTCTACAACCATTGTATGCACCAGGTATGAAGTAGCAAAGGTCAACAGCAGCAAACATGCTGCCATCTTTGCAAAATAAAGCAGTTTCCAGCCCAACGTATACCATATGCTGTTCCGACTTTGATTCGTTATTTGGACTGAATCGCAAGCCCGACATTGAACCACCGTGGGATACTTTCCCGGTGTTTGTTTCTAACAGTTTATTTACTGGCTGGTAAAAGGCAGTACGATCATCTCTGTGGACCACATGACACATGTATTCGTCTCTACCATGTGGACAATGATGTACGCCATCACACGATACGTCTATGGATATTGTACCATACATTCCACAACTACAATAGTTGCCAGAAACACAGATATCCCACTCACTAGTCAGTCGATTTTTTAAACTCTTCATGCTACAGTTCTGTTCATCTGCTCCATTTGCACAATCCCAGAGGCCATCACATACTCTAGCCCTGCTCACACAATAACCAGATGGACATACGAAATACTCAGCAGCACAATGTAGCTCATCAATTGTTAATACTGGACGTTTACATATGACGTAGTTTGCAGATTTGTTAGACATACAGTCTAGACAGCCCATATGTAATGTATGGTTCACAACTAATCCCTCGCTATATTTATTAAACAATGAAGCAGCTTGGTCTACGAAAAGTCGACAACATTGTTCTTCTATCTGCTTAGTGTGAGAAGTATTAGTGTGCACATCGACCCATATTGTTATACCCTCTAATTGTTGAAGAAGTGCAGCGAATACTTCAATTAATCTATTGATGTTGGGATAAACAAGTGCGTAGTTTTTTAAAATTCTTTCCAGTATGATTCTTTCGCCGGGGTATCTTTTAATATGGCCCATTGTCATCCGTGTGTCACGTATTTTATAATTGCTAATCCGCAGGGCGTTCAGTAGATGATGTGTTCCCGGATCACGTATTTCAGCTCGTAAGTCAAACAAAAGATCTGTGCGCAGATCGCTAAATATACTGTCCAATATATTTATTTTACTATATTCAGTAATGCCTGGATTTATAGACAACAACGTACTGTTGTTTAGCCGGCAATATTCACGTGCTTCTTCTCTTTGTAAAACAGAATGTAGTTTTTGTATCAGAAAACATTTTTCCGCAGCCAGTATGTAGCCAATATGACACAAACTAACATGAGTTAAATCATTATTTTTCAGAAGTACTGATGAGTTCAGATTACTCTGTTCAGTAGGTCTTATATCTGTATGATTAAATAATGAATTATTCATCTTACATATATAACTGGCCTGCATACGTTCGCTGCATGGTATTGCCAACCAACCAAAATGTCCATTCACATCATTAAACAATATGCCAGTACAATTACGATGGGGCATTTTGTATTTTACAGGTTGCCCTATATTTGATGTATTAACTTGCCAAGGAAGTCTATATAGAGGCAGGCGCCAATATATTTTATTTACAGCATAAGTTGAAAAATTATCTTCATCGGATATCCAGTCAAGAAAATCAACACGTGTTCCATCAGTCCATTGATATCCAGAAATCTGAGCCAAAACAAAAAGGTTTACACATTGGAATCGGTGCCAGAGTGTTTGTGCATGTTTCATAACAGTTACAATACCAATAGAAACGTCATCTGTAAAAAGACGACATATTAAGCGTGTGAGTATTTAAAGTATTTCCCATTCATATGTTTTCTTTATATATCACCATGTAGTACTACAGCTATTATACAGATACAATTATGGCTATTATGAAATATGGATATAATGCCATGCGGCAGTGATGTCTTGCAAAGAGTTACTGTTGTTGCCTTCATACACTCTTTGCATGAGTTTGCGCGTGAGCATTCGTCTGACCAAAACAGTTCAGCTTTGGTCACTGTGTTGCGTGTTGTCATTGAAAAGTGTGTAACATTAGTCTGACCAAAACAGTTCAGCTCTGGTCACTGTGTGGCGTGTTGTTATTGAAGAGGGTGTATTAGGTGAGGGTTTCATGTGTTATCAGTTCATCTCCATGTGGGCCTACTCAACGATGCCTACGTGCACATGTTTGGCACGAATATCCATCTGAAGTTAATTTAACAACTATTACTTAGGGTCGACATCATTCAGTATATGTCTCGTTTTGTGGAAGCCGGCGGGAGGTGTGAGACTAGCCTATATTTGCATACGGTATCGTTGGAAAGGCGAGATGGGCTCATCTCAGCACATGTGTCACCACATCAACCAGAGCCTTTAGGCAAGGGCTTCATGAGGTTACGAGTGCTGAGATCAGCCAATTTCACCGTACTCAATGATGCAGTATGTATTTTTCTCGCAAAATCAAACTGATCAGCTCTATAGTAGTGGAACGTATTACTAAAGTGTGTGAGATGGGCTGATCTCACCATACGTCTCGTAGTGAAAGCCAACAGTTTGAATACGAGAATTGGATTGTATCGTACACATGCAAGACACGCATTGAAATCATTGCAATCTTTACTAACCTGTTTTTGTAAACCAATAAACATGAGTGGACTACCTTCTCTGTCATATTTCTGAATTTCGTGGTAAGTATCACTGTCATGAAGAGAAAGTAGATGACTTCCTTGTGTCTGACATTCAGCCTCTGCTTCATCCCAAGTTGTTGCTCTGAACACATTAAACATTAGCTATAGGTCTATATATTGTTTGTTCAGGACATTGTTTTGTTAAAATGCACGGCAAGAACTACGAGAGGGCAGTCGATAGTTGTACCGGTAGCACACTTGGTCACTAGTCTCAAGCTCAATTTGTTGGAATGTATTATTGAACACCGCCATTTTTGGCATCATCAAGTATTATCATGCCATTAAAGTGTGTATGTCTGTACATAATCGACCGATGAAGGCAGGGTGTATTCGCACGTACATAACTTTACTTGGCAAATCATACAAAATACTTGTATGATCTTGAAGGGTCAATTAGGTCAAATAAAGATCAAACATGTCACAAACGCTTTTTCATGGTTCTGGTTTTCTTTTTCTACACAACAAGCCAAAAAAAGGCAAAATATCGCATAATCATTTAAACATTTGTGGCTGTTGATAAACACATTTATGAAAGATCTACTTGGCATAAATTCGCAATGGTCGCTACTGACACAAAGCACAAGGTTATAACATTGCCCAATGGGTCTTTATATTTTTCATGCCCTTGATATATCCGTTTTATGATTTATAGGGAAGGGTTACCTTAGCATTTATGTTTACATAGTTTTTAATTTTTAAATTTATAATGATACATGCTTAAATTTTAAACTTCTTTAAATTGCAATATCAATTTATCAGTGACCAGATTAGATAACTTTTCTAGGCTGGAAATGGGGTCTATTGTCATTTTTAATATGAAACAATTTTGTTACAACTTGTATTATTTTGTCTATAATTCTGTAATTTGTCTATAATTAGCGATGGAAAACAAGCCTATCATTTGATTCTAACATGCGACACAAATTTATTATACAGTAATTTAGTCACGTCGGTGTCTAATATTAAACATGAGAATAACAATATTTATTGACCAAACATCTCAGAAACCATTTATTATAATAATATTAGAGTACACTAAGATGTATAATGATGTTTTTCTTTTATATCGTGGAGTGTACACACAAATTTACACACTAACAACAGCTATTTAGACGCCTGGTAATATATTATAAATCATACATGACAACATTGAGTCATCTATTTTTCCTGGCCTTGTCTTACATACCTTGGTCGTGTAAACACATGTCGAGCATTGTGTTGGTGAGAATATTCAGACGTTGATTTCAATCCCTTTTTCATTATTGTATCTCTATCCATCTCTATCTTTATCAGACAATAAGTTGGGGAGCACATTAAAGAAGGATGAACGTCTATCTGAACAACTGCTGGATAAGATATGTCATTAAAGCTGAGATGAGTTTCTCTTAGGAACATCCATGTCTTTTCTGTATACTTTGATTCTGCGTATTCACCGTTAAAACTCGAATATTTAAGGGAGATAATGCCTGTGAAACATTGTTTTTCACACACAAAATAACTGACACTGATATGAACTTGACCGTTGGCATAATCAGGAAGGAAGAATAATCGAACTGGTTCCTGTTTTGCATCATAATAGGTCCAGCAACCAGATAAAATTATACTGCTATTACCAACAATTCGCCCATAACCAGGGCACATATACTGAACCATGTATATAATATATCGAGTTAGTCCACATTGTGAAGATTTAACTTTCATATGATGTAAACTTCTATAAGAGAAAAACGTGGCTGATTTAGACCGAACCTTAATGTTCGTCTTTTCATAGTCAGCTGATGCCATCAGCTCAGACCATTGTACTTGTATGTCCAGCATACAGTCAGATGCATATGATGCAACATTCCAATTTGGTCCCATGTGTATGTCACCATATACATTAGATAGAGTGATGTTTGTTGGAATGAATGACAACCGCTGATGATTATACATTGTAAATTCACACTGCTTTCCATGAGTAATGAGATATGTTGTACATACTGAACTGGTGTTTATGTTAAAACTATGGTCAAAACAATTCAAGTATTCATAACGACAACGATTTACTATGACATAAAGATATGATATATCAGCAAAACTGTAACCACGAAATGCAATTATATACACAACAAAGCCATATGTATTTGAAAATAGGAATGGTGTATCATATAATGTATTGTTTCCACAGAATGATGACATATCTTGGGGACGCAGTTTTTCTGATTTTATAGGGACAAAAAACAGCCCTCCGTATTGACAGTCAAAATCTAAATTACTATCGATACCACTTGGGCCCCTGAACATAAATCGTTCAAGTGATAAGTATGGCACAAACTCCCATTTCTCTGAGATATACCAGTTGCTGAAAGCTAAATTATTTTGTTCCCTTGTATCCATTGTTACCCTGACATATTTTTTGCTAAGTTCTTTAGGCAAATACGTTCTACGATTCAGTATACCTGCATACTTTAAATACAAAAGCGTATTTCCTGAAACCTGGGATATTTCTATTGAATTATGAAAAGCTGATGATATGAATTGTCGACCATTTGACATGTTTGTTGATGTTAAAATAGGAGATCTCTTTCCTGGACCGTCAAATAAATTAATATATTTGATGTTATGAGGGAAAAGTACTAATGTTACAATGTAAAAAGTAGGGTGAACAGACACAAACAATGTATATGGGGAACGAGTTATTTCAATCGGTATCCATATATATGTGTGAAATATTATCTCTCTTTTCTCAAAATCTTCCGGTGATGATTTAGAAATTGTATAGTATGCAATAAAATTTAAAACATTTTTTTGTAGTCTTTGATGCAATAGCATAAAGACGACCTTTTTATTTTTCGTTAAAAATTTCCAAGGAAGTTTTCTACCACAATGAACCTGATTTTGTCCTCCGTCTTTGATTATCAAACCAAGTTGAGAGCATTTCATACTCCATTTAATGGAAAATTCCAGTATAGACGTGTCTACCCGGTAGTATGGCGAATAATCTATAATCAATGTAATTCTTCCAGCTTTGATAACACCATATGTGTGATGATAATTCACGAAACCACAAAAGTACGTCCGATGTAAGACAATCTCTGGTTTCCAAAACATGTCTTTGTTACTTGTGAATATTCTGCAGTGACTGCTTCCTACAGAATAACATGTTTGGATCATGTTCAAAGATTCCTCAATGTTGAATACATTTTCTTTACCAATGTAGGAGTGACAACTATACACTTGGTGATATAAATGACTCCAATGAAGAGTTGATAAACATAATATATATGACATCAAATTAAAAGCTATGCCGATCATTATAAACAATCTCATGTTTATCTCGTCAGTTCAGCAAAACTGTATGTATCACAAACACTAAATAGACGCTAATGGAGATGTGTCGCATAAATAACATATGCCAATTACAATAAGCGATTACCGAGAAATGATTCGATGCTGTTCAACAAATGAACTGATTACAAATGATGCTTTTAGGTACGGTATCTAGAAGTAGGTAGTTGTTTAATGTCAAATGATTCTACCACTCAGCTAATGCACATTCATTTATTAAACACGATAACACCTTGAACTTTTCGACACATTGAGCTTTTGACACATGTGTCAATTTAACAAAATGGGTCTCGAAAAATATTCCAGCTGATCCAGAAGCATTTGTAACTGGGAGATTCTTCCATATACTTTTTGGGCACCGAGCCATAAACTGCCCTTTTCCAAGATGGCCGCCCAAAAAGCTCATTTATCTTATTTAAGGATATTGAGTCAAGGCTAAACGTGGTTTCAAAATGGCCCTCCAGGAGTCGACAATGGCCAATAACACTCATTTTAGAAGTGGTTTCACCTCTGACAGCAACCTAGGAAAATGTTTTAAAAAAAGTCTGGAAAATATTTCTTGTTCAAGGGAAGAGCGCCTAAGCTAAAAATTACAGGAAATTATTTTGGGAAGAATCCATGTAGCAACAAATGGCCGAGAACAGACCTCTGGAATTAACTTTTGGGCGGAATCCATTAAAAGCTGACGACAACTATCTTATTTTTAATGTATGCACTGACCTGGAAATATCTAACGGAGAGGCTTTTATTTGTTTGGTGCCGAAAACAGTCACATTTAATTAGATTGTATTTTTTTTAATTCTTTTTATCAGTAGATGACATTTGATTTATGCTCATGTAGTGTGTTCATTTCCACATTAACGTTAGTTAGTTTTTTTGCCATAAATGAAAAAGCGCGGCTTCCTTGGATTTATAGGTGAAATATAGGTCTAATTATCTAAAAATACCCAATAGTCAGGTTGAAAAACATGTGATTTAAGGCTGACCTGGAGAAAAATGACTTAGTTGAGATTATTACTTGTTTGAGTTTATATGGTCCCCTAGTTGAAATTTCCGGAGGGTGTGCAAAAATTTAGCCGGTGGCTTTTTTAAATTTGCATAATTATGCTAATTAGCATAATAATTAGATGATTTTCGAACTTTTTTGTCATTCAGCACAAAAAGTCGTGTAATACCTGATTTTCCGATAATTTGAGGGGTCGTTTTTTGACGTTTTTTGTAATTTAGAGGTCATCTAAGTTATTTTTGCCATATATTTCAAGGTCAAAAGCTTAATTTCAAGGGCAAATGAGATATTTTAACAGATAAAGCCAATGACAAGTGTAATACCTCTTTTTCGATTATTTTTTACTGGTAAGTTCATTTCTGGTATTATCTTGGTGATTCAAGTTCAATTTTAAGGTCAATTCCAAGGTCAAATGCGAAAATATGATTTTACCGATTTTCAAACTTGATTCAAGCTTAACTCTAAAACTATATAAGGTTAATTTTGCTTGGAGCTAAGCCTTGGTTATGGCGGTAAACATATATCTACAGAGAATGAAATTATTTTATAACTGTGTATAAAGTTTGGTCAAAGGGCAATTTATCTAAAAAAACGCAAGAGTTTTTGGATTTGTGCAGAGTGAATTATAGGTCAAATATCTAAACAAAAAATAACTTCTTGACACAAAATCACATACAATATTGCACAGGCCTATGTGGTAAATCAAGGGAAATTCAATTTGTAATAATTTCGGCGGCCATTTTGATCTAGAGGATCTGGTAAATTCCGCCCACACTTAGGCGTTGGTGAAATATATGTCAAATTATCTTAAGTACACAAAACATAATTTTTTAACCCCAAATCACAAATGTACCGTGAAATACAGACATGGCGCCCATTTTAGATTTGTGAGTGAATTATATGTCAAAATATCTATAAAAAATAAATTTGTCGATCTAAAATGGAAAAGAAAATTACAAATGGTTATGTAATAAATCAATGTAAATACATTAATTTTGTTTAATGTCAAATGATTCTACCACTCAGCTAATGCACATTCATTTATTAAACACGATAACACCTTGAACTTTTCGACACATTGAGCTTTTGACACATGTGTCAATTTAACAAAATGGGTCTCGAAAAATATTCCAGCTGATCCAGAAGCATTTGTAACTGGGAGATTCTTTCATATACTTTTTGGGCACCGAGCCATAAACTGCCCTTTTCCAAGATGGCCGCCCAAAAAGCTCATTTCTCTTATTTAAGGATATTGAGTCAAGGCTAAACGTGGTTTCAAAATGGCCCTCCAGGAGTCGACAATGGCCAAAAACAGCCAATTTGGAAGTGGTTTCACCTCTGACAGCAACCTAGGAAAATGTTTTAAAAAAAGTCTGGAAAATATTTCTTGTTCAAGGGAAGAGCGCCTAAGCTAAAAATTACAGGAAATTATTTTGGGAAGAATCCATGTAGCAACAAATGGCCGAGAACAGACCTCTGGAATTATATTTTGGGCGGAATCCATTAAAAGCTGACGACAACTATCTTATTTTTTTTGTATGCACTGACCTGGAATCCGCGACAGCGCGGCGCAGCGCAGCACAGTGCGGCGCGGGGTTTGGTAAGGCCGTAGCCAGAACCATACCCCGGGAGCAAAGGTCATGAAATTAACAAATATGACCAACACTGAGAATGTTAGATGGTAGGTCAACAATAAATCAGCATTGTTTCAACGTCTTGTGTTATCAGGGAGTCTTATTGAGCCACAATTGTTCTATCATTGGGTCAGCATCTCCCCAGCGAGCACAAGACATTGAACCAATATAGAGTCAATGTTGACCCGCCGTCTACGACGTCGGCCCAACTTTGACCCAACATTGGTTTAATGTGTTGTGTTTGCTGGGTCAGACTGTGTCTCAACATGTTTCATGTTTTCCTGCCTGTGACATCCCTATAGAGCCATCCTTACTGAGACAGACACACAATCTGTTAATAAGGCCTCGAACAGTGCTGACCTCCACCCGCCAGACAAATCCCATTACTTAGACATGTACAACACCTTAAGTTTACCATTACTGCAATAATAATT